>JBBPDI010000020.1:17805770-17815838 GCA_037974545.1 Cucumis variabilis
TATGTTTTCTTTGTAGTCATCAATACAAACATTGTAATATAGTTAGATTAAGTATATAAAAGTCAATGAAACAATCAGGAAAGAAAGAAAAATCAATCAAGAAAGCAAGAAAAACTTACTTTGTATATGGTTGGACATCAATTGTATTTTCCAAAACATATTGATGAGCTTGATGTAGAAGTTCTTGTTGAGGTTCGAAAGGAACTCCCATGGACAATGGTCTACCAATATTTGAAGTATCTAAATGGTCTTGCGACTTGCGAGTCCCAAGCCTAATGGGATCTACTCCAGATAAGAAATCAGTGTAAAATTCAACAGCTTCTTCTATTAAATAACTTTCAGCAATACAACCTTCTAGACGATATCTATTCCTCACAGAGTTTTTAATGACCTTCATGAATCTTTCAAAGGGATACATCCATCGAAGATATATAGGACGACAAAGTTTGACTTCTCTAACTATGTGTATTGTGAGATGAATCATGATTGTGAAGAATGAAGGGGAAAAATACTTTTCAAACAAACACAATGTTACCACAATATCTTTTTCCAACTTGTCTAGTTGTTGTACGTGTAATACCTTGTTGCATACAAAATTGAAAAAGATGCACAACCTAGTTATAGCATAACGAACATGTTTTGGTAGCACTATCTTATCGCAATGGGAAACAACTGTTGTATGAGCACATGACAATCATGAGATTTTAAGCTATTAAGTTTTAAATCTGTCATTGACACAAGGTTTCTAATATTGGAAGAGTAACCTTCGGGAACCTTTATTTCAAACAAAGTCTTCAAAACACATCGTTTTTCATCCTTGGTAAAAGTATAACACACGGGAGGAATGAATATTTTCTTTTCACTGCTGATAGGGGCAAGCTTTGGTCAAAGTAATAGATCAACTAAATCACGTCTGGCATTCAATCCATCCTTACTTTTCCCAGGAATATCAAGAAGCGTACCTAAGATATTCATGTAAACATTTTTTTTCAATGTGCATCACATCTAAACAATGTCTGACATGAAGATCTTTCCAGTATGGCAACTCAAAAAAAGAAGATAATTTATTCCAACAAATTTTGTCACTTCTGTTCATCAACCGTTTCTTATGGTTCTTCTTCCCTCTAGAAAATTCAAGATCTTTCAATTTGAATTACACAGCCTCCCCAAAAAGTGGCTCTGGAATTGTATCAAGTTCTTTTTTACCATTGAATAACTTCTTTTGTCGTCGATACGGATGATTTCGTGGTAGAAATCTACGATGTCCAAGGTATGAAATTTTCTTCCCATACTTTAACCTTATAGAATTTGTATTATCTCCACAAATTGAGCATGCTTTATATCCTTTCACATAGCATCCACTAAGGTTACCATATGCAGTAAAATCATTGATTGTCCACAACAAAACTGACCTTAAGTTGAATAGTTCTTCTCGATAAGCATCATAACATTCAACACCACTTTCCCATAAAAGTTTTAAATCTTTAATTAGTGGTGCTAAGTATATGCCTATATCATCCTCCGATTGTTTTGGTCCTGAAATTAGCATGGATAGCATCATGTACTTTCTTTTCATACATAACCATGGTGGAAGATTGTAAATAACCATCACTACCGACCAACAACTGTATTTAGAACTCATGTCACCATGAGTATTTACTCCATCGGCTGACAATGCTAAATGAAGATTTTTAGGTTCAGAATCGAAGTCTGACCATTTAAAGTTTACTAACTTTCATGTTGGAGAGTCTACTGGATGTCATAACTTACCATCCTTAATTCTTTCACTAGAATGTCAAGTCAAGTTTTCAGCACATTCAATACTTCTGAATAGCCTTTAAATCGTGGAATAATTGGAAAGTACCATATCGCTTTTGAGGGAATTTGCTTTCTCTTTTCATTTATATCCTTGACGTTTTTCCACCTTGATTGACCACATTCAGGACATTCAATTGCATTAGCAAATTCTTTTCTATAGAGACAATAATTATTCGGGCATGCATGAATCTTTTTGTATTCCATTCCTAATGCACTTAATGTTTTCTTTGCTTTATGCAATGAATTTGGGAGCTCATTGGCAGTAAGCAAAATTTCCTTCAAAGTTTTAAGCAATTCTGAAAAACTAGTATCACTCCATCCATACCTAACTTTTAAATTATACAATTTGACTAGAGTAGACAACTTTGTATACTTTTTGCATCCTTCGTACAATGGTTTTTCAGCATCAATAAGCAACTTCTCAAATACATTTGGGTCTTTTGAATACTCCTCATGAGCAACTTCAATCATTTCTTTTACACTTCCAACACCATTATCTTCACATGTATGTATGTCAAACTTTGAAGATTCTTCATAGAAGGATGAGTTAGGAAGTTCTTCCCCATGCCAAAACCAAATTTTATAACTTTCATCAATACCATTAACATACAAGTGATCTCTAACACCCTTTCTACTATGGTTTCACAATTCCCACATTTCAAAACAAGGACAACGAATATAGAAGCTAGTTGTATTAGAAAATCCAAATTTAATGAAGTTTTCCACACCCAACTCATAATCTTTAGACAATCTAATCTTGTGTATTAGAAAATCTAAATTTGATGAAGTTTAACGAATATTTGATTAATGTGGTTAATGAGTTTAGCCAATTAATTTCATATCGTTGTAGCTTCTGATCTATAGGTCTATTAGGTCATCTTCCTAGCTGGTAAAGGGTAATGGGATTTATTTGTATTGGTTGTAATTTGAAATGTTCAAATTTTCATTTGGGAATCAATATAATGTATGGTGATACATTATAATATAAAGTTTATATTTTAATTAAACTTTATTATATAAATTTAATATTGGATATGATTCAAAATTAATTTATGAGAGAATAAAATATTTGAACGAGTTCAAACATTAATTTAATGTGAATTAGATTCATATTAAAACTGTAGCTTAGAGAATAGGAAGGTTTCCAAATGGTGATGTCCAATTTAGTGATTGGCAGATACAAAGTCGACAACAAGAGTGAGTACTTCTTTCCTTTTCTTTGTAATTTTTATTTTGAAAGCATGCTTAGCCTTATAAAATTTAGTTTCAGTATTATCTTGTCAATGTAATGGTATTTTTAGGTTCACAAATTAAATATAGTTTAGTTTCTATCAAATCTTCCATAGTGTAGGGCTATCATCCCTTTAGAACATCCTAAAACCACGCAGAGTTTGAAGGTTTAGTGGTTCATAACATATAAAATGAAGATGTGAATGCCCAGAACCAACAGTTTGACACAACTAGTACCCCTCTTGGTTGAGGATGTCGAAAGAGGATCATAATGACTCACATACTAAGGTACAATAGTCTATCAATGTACAAGATACACTACAAGAAAAAAAGGGATCTCCCGTCGCATAAAAGCGTCGGGAGTTATATGAAAAGGCATTGGAAAATCCTCTCTCGATTCATAAATGACCGTTGGGACTAGGGTCGAGAAAAATTTGTCAGGAGAGGATCTCCCAACACACAACAATTGGCATCGAGAGATTCTATACATCTTCTGACGTTGTATATACGGCATCGGGAGATCCTCTATTTCTTTTTTAAAAAAAAACAAATACCTTCTATTATTAATAATGGAAGGTATGTAAAGAAAAAAACAATTCATTCCTAAAGCAAAAGAAAAAAAATTAAAAAAAGAACAATGGCTTACGACGGACAAAGGTGCAGACCAGTGGTGGACGGCAACGAGACTCTGAAATCTCTAAATCAATTAATTCCTGAAGCAAAATAAAGTAAAAAAGAAAAAGAAAAAGACCAGCGATGAGGGGTGGTAGACGAAAGTGAAGATCGGACGGAGGATGAAGGTGAAGACAGAACGGGAAAGACCAGACGATGGACGACGACAAGATTCCAAAAGCTCTAAAGTAATTAATCGTTAAAGCAAATTAAAGAAAGAAAAAGAAAAAGAAAAAGAAGAAACAATGGCTTACCGGCGACGAGGAGCAGAAGACGAAAGTGAACTAGACAATGGAAGAAGGTGAAGATCGAACGGCGAAAACTAGACAATGGATAACAATGGAATTCTGAAATCTCTTCCTCTCTCTCAGTTTTTTGGTTGGGGTGTCTCCCTCTCTTTCGTTTTTGGCTAGTTTTAGATCTGTTTACAGATCTGGAAATGGGTTTTAAAGAGGAACTCTCGACGTTGATTGGGGTATGTTAGGAATTTCCGCACCAAGCTCTATACCATACGCGGCACCATCATAATGGAGTCGGAAGAATTTAAATATATTTAAAAAATTATAAACTTCTCCCGACGTCATGCATAATGGTGTCGGAAGAAGTTTGTAATTTTTTAAAAAATTATCTTATACCGATGTCACCTTATGTCACGTTGGGATTGCCAACCTTTCCTAACGGAACTTCTACAGCGTCAAGAGAAGCTTTTTCTCTTGATGTCTTTTATCCCAGCATCCGTGTTGTGCATCGAGAAATACATATTTTCTTGTAGTGATAGCAAGGTTCAGATGGATAACGAGCAACTAATTAATCATAGGCTTGGATAGCGAGGTCCAGATTGATGTAAAGCATCTAATCAATTATTAGACAACAAGGTTTAGATTGGTGTAGAGCAGCCAATCATAGTCTTGTATCGCAAGGTCTAGATTGGTGTAAAGCAGCCAATCAATCTATTTGACAGTGAGGTTCAACTTGGTGTAAAGCACCCAATGTATGTCCCGAGCAGTAAGGTTCAGATTGGGTTAGAGAAGTCAATCAATGTGTCGGACAAAAAGGTTTAGATTGGTGTAGAGGAGCCAATCAAGGTCGTTAACATCGAGATTCAAATTGAGGAAACTGGAAATCAAATTCAGACATATTTGAATTCAGACATCACGGAGATAAAACGATTCTTTGAATACGACCACACATCCGACCCATATGTAGAAAGCGTGCAAGTGTTTATATTTCTACCTCATCCACAACTTTAAGTAAATAACCGAAGTCGACTAATAGATCTTAATATATATATATATATATATATATATATATATATGCAGCGAAATTTAGTTGTGAAGTGGCTTAGATACCAACAATGTATTAAAGAAAATCATCCATTTGACTGGAAGAAAGAGTATTAGTTGGTTGATTATGTCTTCAGGTCAAAAGAAGACTTTTAAGATCCTTAGGCATTCCAATTATGGACTAACACTCTTATGTATTGAAATTTGTTTTGCAAAATTTGTATATCATGAATTTTATTACGCTTTTCTTTTCGGTTGAATATGTACAATTATGGAATGAATATCATTGTAAGTTTTGGAGTTTTGGAATTTGGAGAACATATGTATAGATTATAAATTTAAAAATTTTGGAGAACATATTGTGAATTTATGTATTTAGAATACAAGTTTCAGATTTGTGAACAAGTCCATGTCTAGCTTCTAATTTTACGTGGAATACAAGTTTTACATTATTGAATTTAATTATGTTCAGGTTTTGCACTAATATATAGAGATTCTCTTCATTTAACTATATGTTTGAATGAACAGGTTCTGTAGAAACCACCCACATTTGTTCTTACGCAAGATTAATTGTGGTTTGTCATTTTTATGAAACCTGTATTGTTTTTTATAACATATCACTACCGTGAAGATATGTATTTTTTGCATCTTGAAGATGAAATTGTATCTTTTTAGACCTTGAAACCTGCTAGTACCTTGAAGATGAAACTGTAATTTTTGTATAGTAGAATTTATTAATAGACTGGGAATATTTGAAGTTGTTTTCTGCTCTTGTCGTTGAATATTTTTCTAAACTGTATATTTTAGTCAGTCTTAAGAAGTGCAGTAAACATATGGTCCATTTTAGATATGTTAGTTTATGTTGATTTTGTTGTTCATTCCAGGAGTGTTTGATTCCCTTTGTTGGTTTCTAATAGGTCACCCCAAGTATTTATATTATAAACCCATAAAATAGACTTTACAATTCTTTAATAGGGATCGATAAATCTGACTGCAAAAAACTCTCCCTGATTTAGGGTCTGATTTAGTATGCTACATCAATTACGTCGTTGAGGACAATTACCTATGTTTAACTTCATCTCTTAATTCATTACACCTCACAGATAGAAAAAAACTTATGAATGAAAGTTCAGCAATACTTCATGACACAATTTACCCATATTCCATCTTGGAAGTTGCAACAACTTCCATCTTGTTATTTATCATACAAATTCATAATCATTTAACACATATTAATTGATGAATGCTAGAAAGAAAACTACTAAATAATATATCCCATCACATCTTTGGCACAACTACAACTTACTAAAATCATTCAATTCATATATGATAGGGTTATGTCGTCCATAATATGAGAGAGTGATAAAGTTCAAAAGACTAGAACATATTAAATAAATCACAATTTTCACCAATCCAATTTTGTATCAAAATTCCATAACACACTAAACTAAAAAAAATAAACAAAACATAAAAACAAATGATCCAACACATTTATTGATTAATCTTGTAGACATGACTTGGTGTATGCAATGGGATTGGTGCACGCTAATCTGTTATGACATATTTCTTTGCATCGACCATATTTATGCAATTTTAGAGCATCACCAACACTTAGAACCCTCTTTTTCTTCGGTGGACCAACTCTTTTCACTACTTTGGAAAGTAAGACAATCAGATGCATAGTCTTCACTTATCTTCTAATCTGACCAATTTTCAACTAGATGGACGACCTCCTAATATATTGCCAACAAACATTCATTAGTGTAATAATTAGCACATAAACTATAGATATTTGTATTGAGATCCCGTGCTACAACAATGACATGTGAGCATGGTAGTTGCTCAACTTGAAACTCCTAACAACGACCTCCTTCTTATCTAATTCTTTGACATGGAATCGATAATAGTCAATTGGGTTGATCTTCATTGTAAAAGCTTGTTCTATTTCTTTTGTAAAATAATTCTACCAATTTCGTCAATGTAGATGTCACACTAATATCTTCTTCTCGGCGCTCCCAAAACCAACATTGTAACAAAGCTCTCGCATGTTTAAAGAATGAAGCAATAGGAAAATCTCTAGGTTTTTTCAATATAAAATTCATGGACTCTACTATATTTTTTGTCATCATATTATAACATCTTTCTGGGCAGTGAACACAAGACCACCATGCTATTCCAATATCGTCAAAATATATCCATGAACCATTAGGAAATGCAAGAATACTTCTCCACGTTTCTAGAAAAGTTTATTCATGATATGTCCTCAATCCATTGTAGAACAAAGTAGCTACCGTGTCATTTTTATACTTATCATTCCAATTGTGAGTCAATTGCGTTGGACACAAAAGTTGTGGAATGCAGAGAGGAAAATCAAAGAGATACCCTTAGTGAAACATGTTTTTTTATCTATCACGAAACCTAGGCACCTCCCTTATTGCACCTTTCAATTCTTTTAAGAACCATTGTATTGAGACATATGTTTCTTTATCAACTACTCCAAAGGAAAAAGGATAAACTAGATTGTTATCATCTAAGCAAACGACAACTCTCAACTAATCCTGATATTTATTCTTAAGAAATGTTTCATCCATGACTATGATCAATCAAATGCAATTTAAGAATCCTCGAACACATGGACCAATAGTCATAAAAATATATTTGAAGAAACGATCATTTTCAAGTTCCATGTGAAATATTATACCTGGATTTGTAAGTTGGAGTGCTTTACCATATTGACGCAATAGATTATATGACTCTTCAGGAGACTCTCACACTTGTTCATGTGCATTTTCTTTGGCACGCCATGCTTTTTCATAACTCATATTTATGTCATAGTCTTGCCTCATGTATCACATGGTTTCTATTAGCGATCAACTCCCTTTAATTTGGAATTTACTAATTCTCCAACAACCCAAGATTTTGCTTGTCTATGGTCACGATTCAAAAACTCAAGAGAACACGAATGAACTTTGACATATTTAATCTTGAATATATCTGAATCCTTCAATCTCTTTGCTTGGAATCTCTAACCAAACTTATTATTAATGTATCTAACAAGAAGAACCTCTTTTGTAGACTTTTTACTACAAGTTGATTTTTTTTCATTGCCAAGACACTTAATCTCATTGACAATTCTCTCTTGCGAAAAAATACTTTTCTTACATCCAACTCCTCACTTAGAGCTTTCTTCAAATCAAACACTTTTTTTTTTGCATTCAACTTTCGACTAGTGGAGTCGTAGTGAACTTTAGTTTTTTCTTTGCAACTTTTTGTAAGATCATCTCCTTGTTGTGGGATGTCAAACGATTCATTGTTCATCTCAACTGGTTCCCATGTAAAAGTATCATCTTTTGGATCATATATATGACTCATTTGATTCCCACATAGCCAGAGTGGTCTCTATCATGTTATCACACAAACAACCTGAATTTCACCAACATGAACTCCATTCTCATTTAATGCATCCACTACAATTGGACGATGAAGGTTTAAGTTATAAATTTGGTTGCTCCGACCAAAGACTAAATTGTAACACATATTTAACCATTTCTTACTTTGATTGCTCCTAGGCTCAAATGATACGCATAGGAGAACCGCTAATGGATTTTCACTAAGAATATAATATGTCAAATTACGTTCATTGCTTAATTTTCCATTTTTATCTCATATATGCTTCTTGTCTTTATGTCGAACTCTGTAAGGTCAACTTTTGCAAGATTATATCATTTAACCAATAAATCTTCGTTATTTCTTTACTAACAACAATACCTTTTAATATGCCTCCGTCATATTTTCTTTGTCCCTCATCCCATACACCACTATAACACACTAAAATTCGAACATCTTTCATCCTTAAACTATCTTTAACTTTTTAATTCCGACAAAAATTAATTTGAAGTCAAAAGTTCGACATATCACATAAAATAGTATACAAAATGAGAGATCCCAAGGAGCAACTCCACTAGGTAAATGGTACGTGAGCTTACTAAGAACTCCGAAGTCTGGGCTTTGAAAAAGAATTGTATACAAATATAAAGACTTCCAATAAATAATGCTAAGTTAAGAAAACAAAAACATTATTCCAAACAAAACATGTCTATTTTACAACCCGAGAAAAATAAGGGGTAAAATAAAAAGTGAAATTATGGTTTTTTTTTTCCTTTTTTCTTTCTTTTCTTTTTTCTTTTTGAGACCAATGAGAGGTGGGAGATCTAATCTTTGAGCTCAAAGTGGATGGTACAAGTTTAGGTCAATTCAACAATGCTTATATTAATAAACAAACATATATTTTGTTTTTTCATGTATTTGTGCACTTCAAACTTTAAAAATTATCTTCTTTCATTCCCCTTCCACCAAACGAGTGTGTATCACACACAATATATATATAAATATATAGATATATTTGTGTGTGTGTATGGATGGATTTTTTTAATCAAATATCTTCTATTGAAAAAAGTTAATGACAAGTGATGACTTTCTAATTGCTTAAACAAGAAAATCATTATTCCAAATGCGTGAGAAAGATTATATTTCCCCTACTTAAAGTACATATTCATACTTGCAGCCCCCTGCCTTGCCTAAGCAAACTTCTATACGATCGAAGCCCCAGCATCCCCTGTATCTTTTTGGAAGGAGAAAGAGCTCCTAGGTGCTGGGTATGTGTCTACAAATTTTTAATAGGGAAATAATTAAGTGCTAACCTAAATAATAATAATTATTACAATTAAAAACTAATTGCCATATGACAGTTTTTTATTGGGTTAGAGCAAAGGCTGTACAATAGATGGATATCCTTAGTTGCACCCAAGTTTTTCTCTTTTTAATAATTATTAGTCGTTGTGGCACAACGTAGTATCATTTATTAAAAGGTACAAAGATGGACATTATTGAGAGGATGCTCACTCACTCTAAGGTTGTCTAACTCTCTACCTTTGCTTTATTTCTTCATTTTCTTTCTTTTGCTTGATTTGCAAATGAGAATACAACTCCGATTGATCCCGGCATGAGATCCTTGAGCTAAGTTAGAGGATTTTTCTAGGCTCTTCTAGGATCTAATAACATTATC
>JBBPDI010000020.1:17851675-17878518 GCA_037974545.1 Cucumis variabilis
AAACTCTTTAATTAAATTAATCACTATTCATTAACTATTAGTCATTCCACTAAAGACCAATAGTTGCACTTTTCTTACTGTAGATATATTTTTATGTCCATTAGATATAACCAATCAACAGTGCAATGACCCTTCACAAATTGCTCGTAAGTACAGCTAGGCCAAAAACTACCGTTTTACCCCTGTACTTACATCTAACTCCTTAAGTACCCCTGATTTCTCTAATGAACAATAATTATAGTCCCACTATAACTGAACTACTCTCGGGTCAAGAGAGGGTATGGCGCCACATTGTTCAAGCCCTGGAATCAACCCTTAAGAGAGCAATTTTGCTACTTACTCTACCTATAGACGAGTAAATTCCTTCTTGTGTAGTTGTGTTTCCAGCTCCCAATTAGACAAATCCCCAAAATGGTAGGCCTATTGAGTCAATGACATAGGCCACTCTCACCCATGCAAATCAAGTGACTGCCTTCATAGGTAGGAGTTCACAACTCACTCAGGATTCAGGTCAAGTCAACTATGGTCATCTTAGTGAAATGTAGTCTCAACTAGTAATAGTGTTAATAAGAGAGAATATTCATTTCATGGTTCGACCTTGTACAAACTCTTTGTATAGAATACCCCTGCTCTAATTTCTCAACGTGAATAATTAGAATACAATCATTTGTAGCACTTTAAAACAATTGTAACAATTACAAAACAGGTCGTATTTGTAGTGTCACCAGGATAAGGTATTCAACCTTATCCATCTACTACAGACCATTTAGGTTATCACTTAAACATGATCCACTTGTGTGTCTCCACATACATGTTTAGGTTACAAAAGATAACCTTGGATGTTAGTTTATTAGTTTTGTGGGTTAATGCAACTAAATGTCAAATAAAATAAAACCCTTTATTTTATTAGATAAATAAAATGTTTGTATAATATATACAATTACAAACTACAAGACCACAAGATTTAGGATTCTATCTCATTCCCCGTGTTAAGAAAAGAAGAACGGAGTCAACTCATCCTTTCAAAGATGATGGAAACCCACGACGAGTTCAATAAGAAGAAAGAATAATTCTGATTTCATAATCTTGTTCATTGTCGATATTCTTTGAACCTTCCTAACCTCTAAGAGCTTTTGATCGAAAGTGGTCAATAGTTGTTTATCTTAGTTTCTGCAAAAGTCATAATCCAATAGTGAAAAAGCAAATAAGAAGATATTCAAAAAAGATCTTTCAGGGCTTTCTCGAATATGAAATTAGTTTCAAGCTCTGCGGCGGCGAATTCAATAAGAAGAAAGTATAATATGACAAGCCTTTATCAAGCTCTTCTTCTCTGATCTTTCTCTCTTATCAATTTTGAAAGTTCTTCTCTCGATCAATCACGCAATATTCTTTGCGCCTAGAAAAGGAAGCCTTTTTTATAAGAGGACTATCCATGTTTACACTAGGATCAAAGCAAGCCCACAGAGCGGGAAGAATGGATATTGTAGACCATGGAAGGATGAGTCTTATTCCACTAACCATCTGATCTATTCAAAGATTCATACTATGATTTTGGTTTTGGATGAGTGACGGAGCAAAGTTATTTATAGAAGAAAAATCAAAGCTCCAGATGAGCCTTTTGGACCACTAAATTTAGTTCATATAGACCTTTGTTTTGCAAATTTTTTACGCCTAACTGGAAAAATAAAGAATATCATCTTGATCTTTCTCGTCCTTGTGGAGTCTTAAACTGCTCCTTTCGTAAATTCTTTGCACCTGTAAAATGTCAATCAAAGAAAAGAAGCTCATTAACTCGAATTCAAGAATAATTCTTCTTTCATAATCTGGAGGGAAATCCCAGAACATGTTAGGTTTTTTTTATAGGGAAGTAGCAAGAAATCATTCAAAATTAGTCATTTTTTTATATATTTTCGTTAAATATCAATATGAGAAAAAAAGAAACAAAAAAGACTGGAAATTGCAACTAGATCCATTGTCCTAGGATCGGAAAAATCAATGAACATTGTTTTCTTATAGTTTGTGGTCCAGATAAAGATAGAGATATTCTTAATTCCCTATGAACAAGGTTATGAAATCATAATTATTCTTGAATTCGAGCTAATAAACTCATTAAGAAGAATCTACAAATGTCTAATTTTTCACTCAATGAATTCAGCTTGAATTTCACCATCTGAAGGACTATCCATATTAACCTGTGACGCATCAGGACCTCCCAACAGTTTTAACAAAAGTTAAAACGAAGTAAAAAATGTTAAAATTTAAAAAATTCTTTCATTCTTTTATTCGATTGAAATAACAACTTCAATGTTGCCTCGTCTCACTAAAAATAAAGAAGCAAAGCTTCAAATAAAAATCCTAAGAATTGAGTAAATAAGTAGTGATAAGAGTTATAGTTGAGGAGAGGAACGAACTCATAGAGTGCCTATGATTTTTCACTCAACACAAAGTCTAAACTGAATAAGTAAATAAAAAGTTTTCTTTGCCAAAGAGGATTCAAAACACTTAAAACATTTAAGCCATTTCTGAAATTTGAAAATAAGATTTTTTAGAGAATGAACAAGAATATTTGAAGTCTTAAGCTTGTTGCATTCTGAACCTGGAAATATT
Source organism: Cucumis variabilis (assembly GCA_037974545.1). Lineage (NCBI taxonomy): Eukaryota > Viridiplantae > Streptophyta > Magnoliopsida > Cucurbitales > Cucurbitaceae > Cucumis > Cucumis variabilis. The sequence goes on from JBBPDI010000020.1 coordinate 17,854,283, forward strand.
TTCATAATAAAGAGTACGTGATGGGAGTAGAACCTAGTAGCGAAAAAGGCTAGGTCGCGTTATAAGAAGTTTAGGGATGCGAAGAGGAAGGTAAGTCTTGGAGGTGAAATTTTGCTCGGGGACAAATAGTGATATGGAGTGATGCTTGAAGACAAGCATTGTTCTAAATTTAGGGGTGTGATAACTTGTAGAAATATAAGTTATTATGGCCTTTTAGGTAGAACAATGGAACTAAAACATATGATAACGTGTCAAAATGAGGAGCTTCTATCGCAAATCCATAAGTATAAGGGAATACAACTTGCATAAGCGTTCATGCTTGTTTTACCCTATTTTTCAATGTTTTGTCATAGGATTATAAAGAAAAGAAGAGACAATGAATCGCAGAGGAATGCATGCAAAGGTTAAGCTAAGTGTGCTTAGCTTGAAGTAATTCTATGTTGGGTGACCTCTTGAAAATTTTCCTAACATGCATGTGAGTGCGTAAAATTGGTTTTAAATGTTATTTGATACCATGATTTGAAGCATACAAGTATTAATTTGTGAATACTGTATTCTGATTTCTAAGGAAATTTACCAGTTTGATTGCATTTAAAGACTTTCTTAAATGCTTATGGTTACCAAGCTCAGGTAAAAGCTAATTTAAATGTTTTCATGGATTTGTGCCAATACTATACAATTACCTCTAAATGTGCATATCTGGTTCCCAATCCAATTACTGGTGTGAAGGCTTTATAGAGGGGCCTAATGTGATTACATCAATGAAGGCACATCGATTACTGATGTGAAGGCTCTATATAGGGGCCTCTTGCAATTACATCAGTCAAGACTTGTTGTTTATAGGAAAAAAGGGTTAAGTGATATCTAACCCATATTATGAATGTATAGTAGGACACTGGTATAATCTTCTCAAATGTTATGAATGTTTGAAGAATCTTATGAAATGTTTTTAAAGGATTTACTATGTTTCATTGATTTCTATGTTTGAAGTCAAAAGCATCGAGCATAACTATTTAAAAATTATGTTTTGAAAATATCACTCACTGGACATTTTAAGCTTATTCTTTCAAAATGTTTACTCACTTTTCAGGAAAAGATCATGTTGCCCTAAGTTGAGCTCATTACTGCCATGTCGATCAGTATTTTAGAAGAAATTACAAGTTGTTGTAGTTAAATGAAAGTGCATAGAGAATTTTATAGAAATCTAGATGAGCCAAACCTTTATAAGTAACCTTATGTATAATTTAATGTTGTAATGAGTTAGGCTGCACTTAAATTTCCTTAATAATATAATGAGATTTATGTTTCTGCTACACTTTAAAATATTAAAGGACTAGGGTCAGCAGATATCATCAAGGTAAAAGATGGTATTAGTTGGCTTCACGTCGCTTCACAAGTCAAGAGTAGGTGATCTAGGAGGGGGTGTGACATAGGCGGTAGCAACTTTGTGGTTTATATGGAACTTTGAAAGCAACTTGGTTATGACATGGTTGATGAAATGAGAACCTTCGTTACTTATAAGAGCAAGTGATGTTCAAGAATGCGAAAAGATTTCTTCTTCAAGAACATGCATGTTGTTGTCGCGTCATTCTTCGCATAGAAGATCACTTCAACCCATTTGGAGACATAGTCCATTTCTAACAAGATGTAGAGATGACCACCAGATTGTGGAAATGGTCCCACGAAATCTATTCCCCACACATCGAAGAATTCTAACTTCATGAGTGCTTGTTGAGGCATTTCGTTGTGATGAGAAATGTTTCTTATCCTCGGACACTGGTTGCAATTGACCACATAGTTACTCCTATCTTGAAACAAAATGGGTAAGAAATATCCACTTCGTAGGACTTTAACTACTGTCTTTTTCCCTCCAAAGTGCCCTCCAAAGGGTGCATCATGGCACTTGACAAGTATTATGCTACTTCATACTCAAGAACGCATCTTTAAATATGTGATTGGGCCCCATTGTAGGGGTAAGGCTTATCTCATCTATTGAAGCGGCATTCATGGAACAACTTCTTCCTTTGTTGATATTAAAGTTCTACGGTCATGTTCTGTACACGATATAACTAACTATGTCCATGAACCAGGATTCTTTCTCTTCAATTCTCATCAACTGCTCATCAGGATATTTGCCTTCAATTTTTGTTATACAATGTTGAAGACATTTTTTTATTTAGACACGATAAGTGATCCACCAAATGGTTTATGGTACCCTTGCGGTCTATAATCTCTAAATCAAATTCTTTGAAAAATAATATTCATTTGATCAAAATTCTCTTGGACTTCATTCAAAGTCTTGCTTGCATAGTATATCAGGTGAATCGTATTATCCTTCTTCTGACCTAACATTGCTCCTACCGCAACATTACTTGTGTCGCACATCAACTCAAAGAGTTTCAACCAGTCAGATGTGATGAGGATGGGTGTTGTAGTCAACACATCTTTTAAAGTTTGAAACACCTGTTACATTTTTCATCAAACTCATAGGTTATTCAAGCTTAGTAAATTTCTCAATGGTTTCACAATCTAGGAGAAGCTTTTGATAAACTTTCTATAGAATCTCGTGTGTTTCAGGAAGCTGCGTAATATCTTCATATCCATAGACGATAGCAGGTGTTGGAGCAATTATTGATCCACTAGTATGTATCTAATTCTCAATCAATATCATGCATATGTTTGTTATTTTTATAACGTTATACAGAATATGAAAGTAGACTCTGATACGAACCCAACGACATAAAAATCACCTAATTTGAAGTTCAAACGAAGGAGAACGAGCAAATTAAACATAAGAGGCAAATCAGTAAATAATTGAAAAATCATGACACGTGTCAATCAACTACTCATGCGTGTCCAGCCTCAAGTCGTGAGTTCAAACCACACCAGATGCAAACAAAATCCAGATTTTATTAAGCCAAAACAGTGTCATTTCATCCCACACTCACGTCCTTCTCACGGTTACGAGTTCGACCACCAGCCGACACAAAAAAAAATCAAGTTTATTTGAATTCATCCGCGCGACTTCCTAGACGTCTGTTAAATTTGATAGTATGGAGTTCCATCTCAAAACCAATTGACAATGAGAGGACTAACTCATCTATCTTATATCGAGTATGAGTCCCCTTGGTTTTTCCAATGTCGAGAAATCTTGAATAAAAAATTCCCTCTTAATTAATCATGATTTAACTTCCTTTACCATATTTGATTCAATGATAAAATTAGATCAATGCTAAGCTCATTCCTCACTTCTCTTCTTAGAATTCAATCTTTAATTTTTCTTTTTGTGAATTGTATTGCAAATCAAATTTTCCCTTTTTGTTTCTTGGTTGCATCTTCATTCTTGATGATTTTCCCTAAACTATTTTCTATGCTTTTCTTTTCCTTTTTTTACTAATCTCATTTATTTCAAACTTACATTCAAGAAAGAGTCTATTCTACACTCTCTTGGGTTCGACATTCATGCTTACACTATTCTACGGTAAGAGCAAGGGTAATCTCCAAATAATTTTTTGTCAAGGCGGTCTAGGTAAGCACCCTTCGCAACCACTTGCATAATTCTTTTCTTTTACGCATATGAATTCGCTTTTGACAGCAGGTTTTCATCCACATCAATTTTCGCATGGTCTAATTCTAAGCCCGGATGGGATATCTTATCCCCAAGCATAATCTCTTCAATCACTATAAAGTGATATTTCTCCTAATTTAGCACTAAATTTGTTTCCTTGAATCTTTTCAGTACTTCCTCCAAGTTGTCCAAACATTTTGAAAAAGAAATTCCAAAAACGGAGATGTCATCCATAAATATCTCTAATGATCTCTCCAGGAAGTCAAAAAATATGACCATCATGAACCTTTGGAATTTCCCTAGTACGTTGCATAACTCAAATGGCATGTGAAAAAAGGTAAACATATGTTTCAAGTGAATGTTGGAATGAACAAAATTAACAAAAAAAAATCAAGCAAACCAACTGAAATAAAGGAAATTGATCAGAGATGAAAAGGAGTCGGTCAATGACAATTTGGAAAAATCCAAATAGACAACTTTTAAAGAATAAAACCACCTATCGACCTACTTTTACTCCTTGATGGTCGAGGTTGATTTTCAACCTTTACAAAATCGGGCATAGTCAGTTCAGTGGTAGTTTGGTTGAAAAATCAGCTTCATTAGAGATATTTTGTTGGATGAGATTGGTGTTCTGTTGGATGAAACCCAAGCTTCACTTAACTTGTTAATCCTCATTTTTTCTCTCATTTGCTCGTAGAAATTGTGATTTTCTTACCCATTCAGTAGATAGCTATGCTTCAACCATTAAAACCATGTTCACCAAACCATAATGAAAAGTTGTGTAATCGTAATAGAATTTCATTGATAGATCAATCGTAATGAGTTTGAATTTGAAACGTAATTGGATTGCTTTTGATCTCGTTTATTTAGAATTATGAAGTTGTCACATTTACTATTATTATTATTGTTATTGTTATCACTATACATAATTTGTCATATTTATTGTTATTATTACTATTGTCATTATTGTTACTACTACTAGTAGACTTTAGCGGTTACAGTAACAATAACGATAATAATAACAATAATGGTAACCATAAATATTACAAATTCATAATCTGAATACTTAATAGTAACAATATTTGTAACAACCATAGTAAATGCAATAACAACTAGTGGCCCCATATAAATCTCACACATAATTTGATTGAGCACCTTCAATTTCTCAATCAAATAACATTATTTGATTACAAAATTTGAAATGAACCTCACATTTCATTATAATTATGGATACAGATAAACAACAAAGTAATCAAATAAACCCACTTTTTAGATTACAATTGATTTATTATGTTCGTAGATGGGTAAACTTGGCCTAAATCTTTCTTTCTTTGGACAGAAATTTATTTCTTAACTATTGTAATTCTATAACCGTGGCATCTCCTTCAATAAATTCCTAGAACTATAACATTTCAATAAAAAGGGTGAAAGAGACTTATTAAATATTCTCAAAATTCATAAACTTCTTAGTAGGGGTGACCCAAAAACTCGACACAAAAATACCGATAAACTCATACGATTTGGATTCGGTTATCAACTCATTTGAGTTGAATTTAGTTCAAATAAATAAAGAGTTGGGTTATGAGTTTATTAAGATAATCGGAACCAACTTGATGTTATCATTAACTAGTTTCTTTTAGGATAAAATGCACTTTTGGTCCCTAAGGTTGAAGTTCATGTCTATTTGGTCTCTGACGTTTCAAAACAGACACTTTAGTCCCTTACGTTTGCTAAATACTTCTAAATTGTTCCTCAGTTAACTTTAATTGAACGGAATGCTTACTAGATCATTAAGTGTTGGCATTGACATTACTTATATTTGATAATGTGTAAATTATATTGAATTAGTTAAAAAATAAATTAAAATAAAAGCTTTAAAATATTTTAAATAGTTAAATTGTCAGATCTTGATGCTTTATTGGAAACCATTGGCTAATGCTTCATATTTGGTAGTGAACTCAACTTACGACAGCATGAAATTGTCAGATTCTAGTAATTTTATCAAAGAAAGTATACGGTTTCACCGGTCGATTACTAGACTTAATGTTGCAAATCAATTCGCCAAGGCCAAAAACTTGCTTGGGTAGATTTGACTTCGAACTTAGGAAATAGTGTTGTTTTATATATTGGTATCTAATTCTACATGATGAGTAATTGATCAAGAATGCTACATGAAGAACATAAGCCAGATGAAGGAACGGGAAGACCTAGGATGTAGAAGATCATATCATTGCATGCAAAATGCTCAATATGTATCTCTTTACCATGTAGATACTAAATCCTCGTTGAGTACAAGTTTTCCTATTGCTTTCCTAAGTGTAAGCGAAACAATAGGTTTTCCTAGATAATCCAGGGTCAAATATAGGGATTTGATATCAAAATCTTAGTTCTAAGGTCTACTCTTCAGTTGAGCGGTATAAAAGAATAGTCTATACAGTATAAATGAGTGTAAGTTTAAGCTATATCTACATTTCTACACTAAAGAATCTGTAAAGATGGATGAGATGGAAATGTGAACTTACATAAGAAAGGGGTGAAGGATGATCTATGGATTACTAGGCGATTAAGCAATATGAAAGTCTGATGCGATATAACTTAGTTAACTAGCTTATGATTAAGGCGAACACCTCTTGGTGTCTTTAAATACCACACTTACTCAACTCTCAGGATCTAAATGACTAAGCTAGGTTAAGCACGATATATTTAGAAGAGTTCACTTACAAGAACTATAGAGCTACTCTTTAAGGGTAACAACCTTCCGGCTCAAATTACCCACACTTATTCTCCTTTTGAGACATAAATGATGGAAGTTATCTCGCTAAGGTGGAGTTCGTCTCCAAACTCCTTCTTGTGCGTTAGTCATATCCTTGCTACTTGTCATCTCGGGTAGTTGACGATAAATATTGGCCAAGTGAGGAACGGTAAAACCATTGATAAGCTAATATTCTTAGCAAGAATCTATCACATATCCTAAACTACAAATAAAACATTGATAGATGTGTCGCAACGTAATCGCAACGCGGAGTGACCGACCTCTCCATTTATTTAATTTCAATTAATAAATAATTTTGGAGTCGTCACCAACCATATTAAGGTGTGATTGGTCACCCAAAGAGAAAAATGGTCTAAGTTCATGAGATTTAAGTTCGGGAGTCAATTGTGTGTAGGAAAGGTATTAGCACCTTACAGCACCCATAAAATGGTTACCCAATTCTATCTTTTAAACTAAATTATAGGGGTTCACAAAACAAAGTTTTTTATTTAGGTTTTTTAAATGTCCCATGGTTATCAATTCACATCGAAGAAAATAAAACCTAAGCATGAATTAATAATTATGAGTGGCACAGGAGCCATTAGAAAAATGAAATTTATTTTGTTTTAAAAGTTTTTTTTTATATTCACCTCAAAAATATTAAAATACCAAACTTTGATATTTTAATCTCCATCATAGGTGTCTAATGAGAAATTTCATGTATCTAATAATTAATGAATTCATAGAAAACACTACTCAGTCTCATTTAAAATATGAAATGTGTTTATAATTTCAAAAATAATCTATTGATTAAATTTTAAATGGAGAAATTCATGTATTTATGAAACTTAGATTACAAAATCCATAAAAAAAAACAATACTTTTTCTCCAATTTAGGTTTTATATTTAAATTAAAACAAATAATAATAATAACAACAAAAGATTGTGAAATTTGAGAAAATATGTGTGAAATAAGGTAATATGTTGAGATAAAATAAATACATAAAACAAATACAGACATGCCAGGATGCAAAATAATTAGTTAATGTTAGGATGAAAAATAATTAGTTAATGCCAGGATACAAAATAATTAATTATTCAAAGTGATTAAAGTAGGCTAGCATGCTAAATTAATGGAAGATGCGAATAAAGAACACATTTGCATAATAAATAATACAGTAGCCAAATGGATGCTAAATAATAAATAACACAATAGTGCCAAATAACTATTGCAAGATGCAAATAAACAACACAATAGTCAAATAATTATTGCCATATCCAAATAAATACACAGTAGCCAAATAGATGCTAAATAATTATTATAAGATGGAGTATGCTGATTCATTAATTAATACTTCAAATGCCATAGTTAAAAGCCAAATGGGATAATAAAACATTATACATAGTCCAAATGGGGCTAAATAATTATTATAAGATGCAGTATGCTGATTCATTAATTAATACTTCAAATGTCATAGTTAAAAGCCAAATGTGATACTAAAATATTATACAGAGCCCAAATGGGATATTAAAAATTATACAGGAGGATAGGCTAAATGGATACTAAATATTATACAGGAGGGTATGCCAGATGCATACTAAATATTATATAGAAGGTATGCCAAATGGATACTAAATATTATACAGACGGTATGCCAAATAATTATGCTAATTAATTAATAGGCCAAATGAGTGCCAAATAATTAATGCAATACATGAATAATTAGCATACCAAAATGGGTGTCAAAGCATGATGTTAATTAATTAATTAATTCAGGATAGATGCCAAATAATTAAAACAAATATCGAATTAGTGCTAATTAATGCAGGAAACATGCGAAATAATTAAAACAGATACTAGATGGGTGCCTAGACCAACATGCTAATTAATTAATGTAGGAGGGTGTCAAACGAATAATTAACGCATCAAACAAATTGGTAATTCAAAGAATAATTTACAGCAGCCAAATGGGTGCCAAATAATTAACGCAAGAATGAAATAATTAATTAACAGAGTACTACACGAAATGACTAATCAAATTCAATAATTAACATAGCACCCAAATGGGTGCCAAATAATTAACGCATAATGAAATAATTAATTAACATAGTACAATATGAAATGACTAATTCAATTCAATAATTAACGCAACACCCAAATGGGTGCCAAATAATTAACGCAGAATGAACGAACATGAAAAAAAAAACACAATGAATTTGGTAGTAATTTAAATAACTTAAATTAAATTGAAAAAAATTGCCAGCCCTGCCTTAAATCCAACTTTTATCTTCTCAAATTATTTCCATAACAGATTCAAAAGATTTATTTTTTTGATCTAAGTCCCCCCTCTCCTAAAACCTCCTCCTTCTCTTTTTATAGGGCCAAGTTTAGGACAGATTGATCGTTTACTTTAGATTCTTGAGGGATTCTTGAGGGAAGTGGAGTGAAATAGTACAGAGAGAAAATGGAAGAAGGTGGGAGAGTAGGTGAGTAGAAGAGAGTGGGAGCGTGAGATTGAGCGTGATGAGGAAGAAAGGGGGTGGTTGAGGGGAAATAGGGGAATTAACAAACCCTTTTTTTTAATTTAATTTTATTATTATTTTTTAATTTGTTTTTGTTTTTCATTTTTTGTTTTTTTAAAACATAATATTTAAAATCTAAAATCTAAAAATTAAAATTAAATTCAAATTCATTTATAAAATAAATAAATATAAAAAAATAAAAAAATGAAAAAATAGGGACAAAATACGTTATCTACAAGATGAACAGTAAAGACATGATAGATTAAAAATGTATAAATATGTAATGTATTAAAGAATATAAGTCTTAGGCCACTGTACAATATGAACAGATATATTACAATGAAATATAAAAATGAAAAGAATAGAAATGACATTACAAGTTAGGGAAAAAGGGGAAGTGGGATCTTCTTCACTCAGAGCTCAAGTTTTCACTCAATGACTGACCGGAGAAGAGAAAGAAATCATTTATAAATGGTAGAAAGACTATTCCTTTCCACCACGCTCTAGGGTTTGGCCTATTCAGACGTACGACTGGTCCATTCAGACACGTAACTTCCTTTTTTTAGGTGAAGATAGAGTTTTTTATATAGGAAAATTCAGGTAAAAAAAACTGCTATTTTTCTGAACATGTCAGCATCGAAAGCTGCCTATGTCAAGCCACATCAACTCTATCTACCACTTTTGTCTTTTAGCGAACCTCTTCTTGCATACTGATAAGGTCTTCTCGTGTAGTCTTCATGCGATTTCCTCTATGATTCACTAGTCTTCTTCTTTTGCTCACATCTTGCATTAAGACACTAAAAACAAGGTGAAACAGGCATAAATGCTTATGTAAAGTGTAATTCTGAATATTTCTGATTTTACATTTTGGTCTTATTATTCTATCTAAAATGCTATAATAACTTGTATTTCTACAATGTTATCAATCACCTGATACATGGTTTAAAATATTTTAAAGCTTTTATTTTAATTTATTTTTCAACTAATTCTATAATTTACACATCATCAAATATAACTAATGTCCACGTCAGCTCTTAACTACGTAGTAAGCATTTCGTTAAGTTAAAGTTAACTCAAGGACCATTTAGAAGTATTTAGCAAACATGGAGAACCAAAGTGCCTGTTTGAAACTTCAAAAACCAAATAGACATGAACTTCAAACCTTAGGGACCAAAAGTGCATTTTACCATTTAAAAAAAATTGATACTATTATATAACCATATATTTATTATATTTATATTTCAGTTTGCTATATTTTTTAATAAAGTTATTTTCAACTACTAAAAATAGTATTTTAGTACTAAACTTCATTATATAAATTAAAAGGGTTTATAAAAAAACATAACAAACCGACAAAATATTTACACTGTATAGACAATTTTGAAAACAGAAAAAGCTCACAGGCTCATAGTGTGAAATACCAAAAATATTGGTACACGATCATTCAGATATTGGTACATTATCGTTTAGCTCTTGGTACATGATCGTTTAGCTCTTGGTACACGATTGTGTACCAAATCTAAACGATCTTGGTACATAATCTTGTACCAATTCTAAATGATCTTGGTACACAATCGTGAACCAAGATTGTTTAGATATTGGTACAAAATTGCTTACCAAAATCTAAATGATTGTGTACTAATATCTAAACGATATTGGCCACAATCGTGTACCAAGATCATTTATATTTAATACAAGATTGTGTACCAATATCGTTTAGATTTGGTACACGATCATTTATCAAGAGTTGAACGATCGTGTCCCAAGATATAAATGATTTTTTGTTCAAGATCGTATACCAAGATCTTTTATATAAAAATCTTGGTACACGATCGTTTAGATCTGGAAGAGAAAATGTATGAAAGATGACGAAGAAGGAAGAAATTCTAAAGGAAGAAATGAAGAAATCACGAACAAGAACAAGTGGGAATATGAAGAAAAAAAGTAATAATATAAAGAGGAGATGAATAAATCACAAAAAAGGAGAAGAAAAAGAAGTGAAAAAGTGTCTGCAATATTAAGGGCAAGTCTGAAATTTATTAAAATATTTTACAGGTTTCATGGGCTTCTTTATTTTGTTACACGAACCGTAAATATTTTGGTGATTTGTTATATTTATGAAAATTAACCTAATTGAAATTGAGTTGTTAATTTTAATTAAATATATAAAATAATTAAATCAAATTTTTACATATTAACATTTTCTTCTCTTAGAAAAAATATAAATATACCTAAGTAATCCGAACCAACTAAACTCAAATGTTTCATGGTTGAATTGAGTTCATTTTTTTAATAAATGAGTTTTTTTATGAAACAACTTCCATTGAAATCATAGATGAAAGGTACAAGGGCAAAGGAGCCTCATAAAGATGACCCTCAAATTATGAAAGGGGTCAAATTAAGCAAAATGTAAAACTGAAGTCCAAAGGAAAACGTGAAACCTAACCAAGGACCATACATCACTAGAATCTTGCTCTCTTCCTCTAAAAATTCTCATTCCTCTCATCCCAAATATCCCACAAAATCACACACACCCCAGGTTCCCAACTAACCATAAAAAACGACCTTTTTCTTTGGTAGGCGGATTGAGAAGAAATTCACTAAATGTTGCTTGAATATCATGATGTCCAGCATAATTGACACCAAAATCTTGAAGAAATAAGTTTTGCATAGCTGTAGTGTAATGATACTCCTAGTAAATGTAGTTAAGGTATTCTTTTGCCTTCAAACAAAGAATACAACAAAAAGGTCTCATAAACGTAGTTCTTTTCTTCACTGGCCAATATAAAGTATTTGCACAACCAAGGAACACTTGCCAGATAAAAAATCTCACTTTCTTAAGAATCTTAAGCCTCCAAACAACCTCAAACATAGACTCTCTAAGAAGAGAAGTGTTTGGGTGTATGCCTTAGTTTAGTATATTCATATGTTTATTGTACTCATATGAGTAACTCTCTCATGATTAAATTCAACGTTGTTTTATCCTACTAGGAGTTTTAGTCCAAGTGAGAGTTTGTTGGAATTTATGTTCTAAAACTCATAGTTTGTAGTTAATTATATTCTATTCAATAAAGTGGTTATTAAGGGACTTATTAGTGAAAATAGAATACTATAATCTTGAATCCAATAAACTTATGGTTAGTAGATAAGTTGTTTCCTTAAGTACTGAATCCAAGTCTTGAACAAGGGGCCCCATTGGCCCGAGAGCGATTTAGTTCATAGGTCGGATCTTAAATCAATTGTTCAATAGTGGATTAGTGGGACTTAAGGAGCAAGATGTAATCTCGGGTTATAATGGTATTTTAACCGTAGCTGAGAATACAAACAACTTGTGAAGGATTAACTTACTGATCATGGTTATACCAGATGGACACAAATATATCTACAGTGAGGGGGTGCAACTACGGGACCCTAGTGAAATGACTCATTAGTTAACAAATGTTGATTAGCTCGATCTAAAAGGGTTTAGTCAATTAATCTCTAATTGTTGGAGCTCATGGTCCCTAGATTGATTTGAAATAAGGCTTACAAGAAAATCCTTCACTAGTACTAGGACACGAAATTCATATATCCTTTCTCATTGATCTAAAGAATAACTCTCAACGAGAGACAAGAGAAAAAAAAAACCTTTATTGTCACTCTGTCCATCAAATTATGATGAAAACCAAAGGAAACAGACATTTGAGTTGAAAAAATATATTTGAGTTGAAAAAGTAGCATCATCAATGAACCAGATAAAAAAAAATCAAACAGTATCTAAAGAAAAGATATTTGAGTTGAAAAAATTTACAAATCAAATTATTTAAATGGATCTAAAAGATATTCAAATTCAACTCAATCCAACCCAAAAAAACCACCTATCTAAAAGAAAATCTATACTATGGAAATAAGAGATATTTTTCTAGTTTAAAAATGGAATGTATATAAACTTCATAATTCCTAGACTAAAATTGAAATTTAACCAAATTTATAAAAAGATTCTTCTAGATGTTTAGAAAAATGAGGGTAGTGGATGTGTATATTTAGCTACTTTTTTATTTTCCTCCTCAAGAAACGAAGGCTATTTGGATTGTCTTATCATTGATGATGCTACGCATCCCCAATACAGAAAGAGGTTTAAAATGTGGACAGCCACAGGCCACAACTCCCCTTTTAACTATGATTTTCTTCCCTTCTACATCATTCTTTTTACCGAACTTAAGCCTCGTCATAACCTATGATAATTTATTTTATTGCCTTTATTTATTGTATTTACATACCGCAGTATATATGGCATCTAATTCTTTCTTTTGTATCGCTAAATAATACTTTGAGATTACCACGTCTCTAATTTCTATTTTATGTACTAATGTTTGAGATTATCTTTTTTCTTTTTTTATTGCTAAATATTATTATATGATTTAGTAGGTATCCAATTTCTAATTTATAATGTAATATTTTAATCATTTTTTTTTATTTTTATAAAAAGAAAAAATCTTTTCCCTTGTCCAAACAAATATAGCTTAGTTGACATGAAATATGTTGTTATTTGTCAACATATCCAAAAGCCTATTTGTTGTGTCCAAAACCATTGTCTTACAAGCAAATTCGATACGATTGTGATGGAATCGTTCTTGTTGGTTGCTTACCAAGATTAACATAACTCCTTCTTCAGACATGCGTTTGTCAACAAAGAATTGAAATCACAGGGGAAGAAAATATTGCTTCGAAAAATGAAAATGTTTCAAAATTGAAATCTCTTATTTTGCAAAGCCATGGAGAAGAAGCCCAACGAAAATAAAATTTTTATAAAAAAACAATTATTCCATATCATTAACATTAAACGCACATTACACCTATTAAATCTTCAATGGTATAAACCAAAAAACAAAGAAAAAAAAAAAGATATAAGAGTATTTCTTTCTTTTCAAGTGAGCGCAATTGTAGTTGTTCGAGCCCCGCTTGCCCATATAGGCCTGTAAAAAAAAAAAGAAAAAAAAGACCCTCCCTCCACTCTAACCATTTTTGGAAATTTCTAGAACTGTTCCTACATGAGTTTTTTGGTTCATAAGTTTGGAATTAAAGGAGTTTGACATTTGAAGCCAAATTCATATTTAGATACTTGAAATAAAATGTTATAAAGATTATCAAATTGTTATGAAAATTATTATCACAATAAACAAAAAATAATACATAAATTATAGATCTGAGCTCAACGAATTCACGTTGTCTCCTTAAGACAAATTTACTCACCCTAGTGCTTGAGTATTGAGAGTAATTACCTTCCAGGATAGAACAAATCACTTTTCTTCTAAGTGTAGCACCTCATATAGAAAACTAAGGAACAAAACAATGTGGATTAGCTATCGAACGTCAAGATTGTTGATATGGAGAGAAATTAGTTTTTAGAAGACAAAATATTATTGATATGAATCTTCTCTCAACCAAAAGGACTTATTTATAGAATTATTCGTGGTCATTCGAAAAGTCATATCCTTTTTATAATTTAGTTATTAATACTTTTCATAAAGTGATGTGTCCATTCATGATGCATCCATTCATGAAGAATTACAAATAATAACCATTTATTCCAACAATCCCCCATAAATGATAAATTGACAAATGGGAGAAAATAAGTGTTCGGTATTTTCCAATGGAGAACCTACATGAGGATAAGTAGTATAAACTTTGAACTTTTCCTAGTGAACATCAATCGAGCTTACTTGGTTAATCAGTTGACATGATGCCTTGAACTGTCAATTGTTCTAGAGTAAACTAAAACAATAGATATCACACAAATTCTCATTATAACAAAGTTTGTTCTCATGGTTGTGTTCATTTTGGCCTTGTACACCGCCTGGTCTCATTAGTGTTTTAGAGAATTTCAAATTAAAATTCTCACAGAAGCGGCTCCTTCACACTCACATAGGTTATTCATGTACAAAACATCGTGTATGCTCTTTTTATTAATAAATATCACTTACAGAAATCATTAAAAGAATAAAGTTTACCCTAAAACCATACTAGCACTACCTCATCACTCATAGAATGGGTGAAATCTTTTAATGTAGTGCTCATTATGCTATCTAGAGATTGATTTTCTCGTTGAACCTAGATCTTAGGATCTCCAGTCAACTAGGTTGGGTTGCCTCTCTGGATAACTTCATATTAGAGGCTTTAATCTCATTCTTTTTTATGAATTTTCAACCAACTCCCTAGTTAGATCTTTAGTAAGTGGATCCACTATATTATCTTTTGACCTCACAAAGTCAATTGTGATAATTCCACTAGAGAGTAGTTGCTTGATTGTATTATGTCATCGCCGTATATGTCAAGACTTACCATTATACATAATATTTTATGCTCGTCCAATAGCTGCCTGGCTATCACTATGTATACATATTGCAGGCACCAGTTTAGACCAGGTGGAAATATCTTCCAAAAAAAATTGAAATCATTTTGCTTCTTTTCCAACCTTGTGTAAGGCTATAAATTCAAATTCCATTGTGAATTTTGTTATACATGTCTGTTTGAAAGATTTCAACAATACAGCCCCACCTCCAAGGTTAAAAATATAACCACTTGTGAATTTGGAGTCTTTAGTGCTCGATATCCAATTGGAATCACTATAAGCTTCAAGTACAACAGGATATTGAGTACAATGTAATCCATAATTTTTAGTATGCTTTAAATATCCCAAAATTCTCAAGATATCTTTCCAATGATCTTGACTTGGATTACTTGTATAGTGAGTTAACTTGCTTACAACATACACTATATCAAGACGTATACACCTCAGGATGTACATTAAACTATCAATAATGCGAGAGTATTCTAATTATGCTATACTATCTCCATTATTTTTACCTAAATGGAGACTAGCATCAATTGGGGTCTTTGCAATCACAATATCATGTTTTTTATATTTCGTTAGCATTTTATCAACATAGTGTGATTAAGACAGCATTAACCCTTGTGGAGTTCTAGAAACTTTAATACCTAGAATAACATCTACAACACCTATGTCTTTCATCTCAAATTTATTGGACAACTTTTGTTTGATAGCCTTAATAATGTTCATATTTTTACCTATAATTAGAATATCATGAACATACAGGCACATAATGACATGGTCATTCTCATTGCTTTTGACATATACACATTTGTCACATTCATTGATTTTAAACCCATTAGTCATCATTACACTGTCAAATTTTTCATGTCATTGTTTTGGTGCTTGTTTTAGTCCATAAAACTATCTAATTAATTTGCAAACTTTCTTTTCTTGACCGAGAGAAACAAATTCTTCAGGGTGTAGCATGTAGATCTCTTCATCTAACTTACCGTTTAAAAATGTTGGTTTGACATCCATTTGATGTATCTCAAATCCATGCAAAGTTGATATTGCTATGATCATGCGCATAGAAGTAATCCAAGAACTGATGAGAATGTATCAAAATAGTAAAATCCTTGTTGCTTGTAACCTTTGGCGATAAATCTTGCCTTATATTTATCTATTGACCCATCAGTCTTCATTTTCTGTTTGAAAATCTATTTGCAACCAAGTGGTTTACTTCCTAATGGAAGATCAACTAACTCCCAAGTATAGTTATGCATAATGGACTCAATTTCACTATTCACACCATCTTTCCAATATGGAGTTTCTGGAGACGACATGGCCTCTTTAAATATTTGAGGTTTGTTTTCTAACAAATATGTTAAAAAATCAGGCCCAAATGATTTTGAGATCCTTATCCTTTTACTTCGTCTAAGTTTCTTATCCTTGTTTAACTCGTTATAGCATCAAAAGAATGTCTTTGTAACCTTGCTTCACAAGACATTTTATGTGGAAAAACATTCTCAAAGAATGTTGCATTCCTTGATTCCATGATTGTATTAATATATATATGTGAAATATCTAATTTATGAACTAGAAATCGATAAGCACAACTGTGACTAGCATAACCAATGAATATGCAATCAATAATTTTTTGTCTTATTTTAATCATTTTAGGTTTAGGCACGACAACCTTTGATAGGCACCCCCATACTTGTAAGAATTTGTATGAAGGTTTTCTTCATTTCCATTTTTCATAAGGAATATTATGTGACTTCTTATGAGGTATTCTGTTTAATAAATAATTTGCTGTCAACAAAGCTTCTCCCCACAAATTTTGGAGTAAACCTGAACTTATAAGCATTATGTTCATCATTTTCTTAAGTGTTGAGTTTTTTCGTTCAGTAATTCTATTAGATTGAGGTGAGTAAGGAGCAGTAGTTTGGTGAAGAATGTCATGTTATGAACAAAATTGTTCAAAAGGAGGACCATATTCACCACCTCGATCACTTCTTATTGCCTTACGTTTTGTGCTAAGTTGATTTTCAATCTCTTTTTTATAAAGTTTAAACACTTCAATTGCCTCATCTTTGCTTTTCAGCAGAGAAACATAATAATATCTTATGCAATCATTTATAAAAGTAATAAAATACTTTTTTCCACCTCTAGTTTGCACAAATATCACTATGAATTAACTCTAAAGATTTGGTAATTCTCTCAACTAAATGAAAAAGTGCTTTAGTCATTTTTTATTCTACACACACCTCACATTTATGATTTGTGTCAAAAGTGAATTTTAGAATCAAGTTCATATTAATTAGCCTTCGCAAAAAATTGAAATTGACATGTCTTAGTCTGCCATGCCAAACAAATTACTTAACAATATAAGCAAAAGTAGATACTTTATTATTAATAATACTTTTTGGTACAATTGTGAGTACATTTAATTTAAATAGACCATCACTCAAATAACCTTTTTCGATATACATCTTGAAAAGTACAAATTTATCATATACAAACACCAACTTAAAGCGATTCTCACTAAGCAATGAACCAGAAACTAAGTTCTTCCAAATGTCAGGAACATGAAGCACATTGTTTTCCTTGCCAGAGGTCATCTTAAGAATCCCTTTGCCTTGTCCCTCAACCTTTGAAGTAGAGGAGTTACCCATAAATAGTTGTTCTCCACTAAAGACTGGCACATATGATGTGAACATATTCTTGTTGGCACAAATATGACGAGTAGCCCCAATGTCTACTCACCATTCCTTGGAATTGTCCACCATGTTGCATTCTGAAATGACTGTACAAAGGTCAATATCTGCTACACCATCTGATACTTCATCAACTTCTGTATGAGCTTGAGTATGTTTTTTCTGAAAGTTCTTTAGCCTATGACAATCTTTCGATTGATGTCCCATTTTGTTGCAGTTGTAACACTTGTCATTAAACCTTTTTGTGAATCACGGTTTTTTATTGGAACTTTCACCATAAAACTTCCTTTTCTTGTTACTTTGTAGTCTATTTTCCACAATGTTGGCCTTGGGATCTATTGTACTATTCATAGTACACTTTTCTGCCTTTCTATTATTCTCTTCAATTCCAAGTTGGACCACAAGCTCCTCAAGTTTTATCTCTTTGCGTTTATGTCTGAGATAATTTTTTATGTCCTTCCATGAGGGTGGATATTTTTCAATTATTGATGCTACCTTAAAAGACTCACTCAAGGTCATATTCTCAGCATGTATATCATGTAGAATTACCTGGATTTTCTGAATCCGACTGATTACATTTTTGGAGTCCACCATTTTGTAATCCATAAATTTTCCAACAATAAATTTATTTGCACCAGCAACTTCAATTTTGTACTTCTTCTCTAATGAAGTCCATAGATTTTTTGTCGTATCAACACTACTGTACACATTGTACAGTGTGTTGGTCAACCCATTCAAAATGTAATTCTTGCAAAGATATTTGGCATGTTTTCATGCATTAACTGCAAGTTGCTTTTCTTTGTCAGTTTCTTCCTCAGATAAGATGTGAGCATTCTCTATGAGAAATTTTGCCAAATTTAAAGTGGTGAGATAGAACAACATTTTTTATTGCCAACTTTTGAAATCAACACCACCAAATTTTTTAGGTTTCTCCTGATGGACAACATCAGTTACAAAAACTAAATTAAAGTTTGTTGAAGTCATATCTTCAAAACAGATAAATTTAAACAAATAATTAAAAAAGAATTCTCACATACAAACTAATGCAGAGTAAAAAAAATTAAAACACTCAAGTTAATTATCTTACTGTAATACTTGAATAAAAATAAATATTTAAAAATATTCAAGTTAATATGGATATTGTGACATTTGAATAAAAAGAAATAAATCTAAACATAAAACAAACTAATATAATGTGTGAAATAAACTAAGGAAGTGAACAAAAATTGAAATTTAAAAAAAAAACAATACAGAGGCTTTATACACTTGGTGCATGAATGGGTTGGAAAGAGAATAAAAACAAATCAACAAATCTTAAAAGAAAAGATCAACCATAAGACTTAATTTATGGAATAGAAATCAGATGATTTTTTTTATATATTATTATTATTATTATTATTATTATTATTGCAAAAGCCTTAGAAAGAGAAAAATTAAGATGCCACAAAAAAATAAAATAAAATAAAGAAACAATCGTGAAGTTTTTTTCCTTTTAATTCTTAATACAGATAAACATATAAAACAATTTGTATAGAAATAAAAAAAAAATTGCTAAACAAATATGATTTTAAATGTGCTTGATAATCGTAAAAAAATACTTCAAATGCATAAATCTTGCTAATTGAAGAAATATAGAAACATCTAAAAGCAACCATACATGAACATTTGTAAATTAAATTTATCTTAAGATTGTTATAAAGATTATCAAATTGTTGTGAAGATTATTATCACAAAAAACAGAAAATTACACATAAATATAGATTTGAGCCCAACAAATTCACGTTATCTCCTTAAGACAAATTTATTCACCTAGTGCTTAAGTATTAAGAGTAATTGCCTTCTAGGATAGAACAGATCATCTTCCTTTTAAGTGTAGCACCCTGTATAGAAGATCAACGAACAAGACCTTGTGGATCAGCTACAGAACGTCAAAATTGTGGATATGGAGAGAAATTCGTTTTTAGAAGACAAAAGATTATTGATATGAATCTTCTCTCAACCAAAAGAACTTATTTATAAACTTATTTGTGGTCATTCAAAAAGTCATGTCCTTTCTATAATTTAGTTATTAATACTTTCATGAAGTGATGCACTCACTCATGATGCATCCATTCATGAAGAATCACAAATAATAATCATTTATTCCAACGTAAAATTCCTAGAATTAAGAAATTAAACTCATGGGTTTGGAATATGTTTTTTTTTTATTGAATGTCATATGGTTTAGAAAAAAAATTCACTTCAACCTTTTATCAGTGGTCATTGATGACTGTTGGTAACAAATGTTGGATGACTTCACAATCAACCATTGATGATTGATTATGATCGATCGACAATCATTACGACCGATTGTCTTGACCATTGGCTCCAAATCATTTTTATCTTTGCCTTTAGATCGTCTTGACCATTGGTGATCAATCATCATGATTGTTGGTGACCTACAACTTTGGACTTCACTGTCGTCGAATGAACATCTTAATCATCGGTGAACAATAATTATTATTAATAATCAACCGTCATGCCTATTAACAAACGATCGTAATGACGGTCAATGACCAATAGCCATGACCCTTGGCGACCGATTGTCATGATGGTTGACGACCAACCAATCGTCTTAATCATTGACGACCAACCAATCATCTTAATCATTGACGACCGTTGACCTTCTTTACCATTGCTTCCTACACTTTTTCTCTTGGGTTTGAATAGTAAACATTATTCAAGCCCATGGATTACTTTTTTTTTTTAATTCAATCTAGAAAATTTGCTAGCCAACTTTGAACACCGCCTCCAATGATCATTGTCGATCAACAACTTGGTGTCATTTCTGACAACTTCACTGCAAAATTCCAACTCTGGAGACACCACCAAACTTGAAAAATTAATAAAAATAATTTTTTTAAAAAAAATCTTTCTTTTTTCTAAGTCATTCCAAATATACCTTTGATCTAATCACAACAATATGTTTTAAAATACACATTTTCTCATCCTTCTATTTTATTTTCTTATGGATTTTTTAATCATAATTATTATTAGATCATCTTTTTTATTTATCTCTCTTTTCTCTTATTTGCTTAAAATGAATATTTCTTTCACTTTAGGAGATTTTGTCTATTTTTTAATATTTTTAATAGGTAAAAATTGATGACCAATTTATTGTGATCTCAAGTATAAGTCAAATATTAATATGTTGGTAATATAGTAAAAATTATAAATATATATTGCATATAGCATGGTTTATTTTAAATTTAATAAAAAATTTATTTTTTTCGTTGGTCAATTTAACTAGAAAACTTTGGACTTATTTGCATTGACTTAAAAAAATATATATTTTTTAAATCATTTTATTTAGACCCTCTTTTGATAAAAATTATTTAAAATATGTTACATGTGTATCATAGGAAGGCAACCATAATCATGGCTAGAAGTAACTCTACTTGACTTTCGTTTTTGCTTGACCCTTTTGATTATACTTATTTTGAAACTTATTAGACCCTTTTTAATGTTGTTTAACTGGAACTTTTGTTAACTCGATTAGTTTACGTGACTTGTTATATTTTGTGAAATATTTGTAATATCCTTAATTAGACCATTCATATTATTGTAAGTGTAACAAAAAAAAATTATTGTTATTGAATTTAAAATTTCTCGTTTTTACATTATTTTCTTGAAAATTAATAGAGTCAATAAATTGAATCAAAGGTACAAAATATGAAAAGAAAAACAAATCAGTTAAAAAATGTTAATTTTCATAAATATAACAAACCAATAAAATATTTACGGTCTGTGTAACAAAATGAAAAAGTCCATAATTGGCCATTTTTTAAAAAATATTCCAGGTTTTCCTTTTCTTTTCATCGTCTTTCTTCTGTTCGATTTTTTTTCTTTTATTTTTTTCCAAACTGTTATTTGGTTCAAATTGTATACCAAATATAAAATATCTATTTTTTATTTTTTTTAAAACTGTTATTTGGTTGTTCTAAATATAAAATATCGTGAAAAAAATTGTTGGGATATTGGATAGTCAAATCTAAACAATCATATTTTTCAAAAAAAAAGTCATTGGGATATTAAATAGCCAAATCTAAACGATCATGTATCAAAAGAGTCAAATCTACACGATCTAGATTTGTGTTGGCAAATTTAAACAATCAAATCTAAACGATTGTGTTTGATAAGTGTATGTTTAAAAATTTTATATACAAACATTTAATTTTACGTTTAGTAGATCTTTAAAATTTAAAACTTTAATTATACGTCTAGTATATCTATAAAATTTAAAATTAAAGTGTAGTAAATCTTTAAATTAATTTCAAGTTGAAATCATGTTTGGTTTCACATTAATGTTTTTTAACTTAATCTTCAAATTTTAACTTAAATTTCAAAAGTAAAAAACAAACAAAAATTAAGACTGTTTTTAGTTTTCAAAACCTGAAATAGATTAAAAACATGGTTAGAAATTAGGATAATAAGACATAGAAATTAAAAGGTGAAATTGAATATTTTTGTGGGATAATATACCATTTTGATGCATGAAATATGTATAATTTTAAGGTTTATTTTCATAAATATAAAAAAATATCAAAATATTTACGATTTGTATAACAAAATAAAAAAATTCATGAAAGCTAGTAGAAATTTTTCATAAATTTCATATTTTCCTTTGATATTGCAGACGACTTGTCACTTCTCTTTCTTCTTCTTCTTTACAATTTGATTCATCTTCTCATCTAGATTTCTTTAGCTCCTCTTCAAGGTTTTCTTTCTTCTATTTTTATTCATCTTCTTTTTCTTTCTTTCTTATGGCTCTTCTTCCAGAATATCAAGATCGTTTAAATATCATTTTGATATAATCTAAACTATCTCTTACGTAGTCAACACAATCATTTAGCATCATCAACACGATCGTTTAGGTTTGAAGCATTTTTTTCATCGTTAAAAAGAACTACACAATTGTGTACACGATCGCATATCATGATCGTTTAGAAAAAAATTACACGCGGACGTGTGACCAGTGTTGATACTACCTACACGATCGTGTATCATTTTCTACACTATCACATATCATGATTGTTTAGAAGAATAATTACACGAGCGTGTGTGACCGATTAATCACGTGTTGATTGAGGCATTATTTATATTTCTCATTGTAGGCATGTGGGCTTTTTGTGTTTTCTAAATTGTTCTATATAATGTAAGGGTGTGTTTGAATTGATTCTTGAAGTGTTTAATTTTTAAAATAATTCATTTTAAGATAAATTGAGTTGTTTGACATTGGTTTAAAATAATTTTTAGAAAAAACAATTATGAAATAAATCATTTTAGAGAAAACACATTCAACAAAATTTTATAATAAATGTTTATTTGGTGTTTAATAAGAAATTTCTCCCAAATATCTACTTTTCTTCCTCTATTTTTTTTTCCTTTTTTCTACCTATTTTTGACTCCCCGTTCCTTTTTGTTCCTTGTTTTTTTTAAATACTTTTAATATTTTTCAATGTATGTTTATATACATTTAAATATAGGGATTTGCAAATGTTCATCTCTCAGCCAAATCTACTTTGTCTTAATATCTGTGAAAGAAATCATGACGACGTCAATGAAAAGCATGATCGTTCAGTTCGTGAAATGAAGATGAATGAAGAATGTGATCAAATTGCACATTTTTTTTTCTAGTTAATATTATATTGTCTCGAAAAAATTATTTATCTTATTTATATTTTATTTTTGGAAATCAATTATTTTTCTTTATGCTTATGTATTTCCATTTCAAGATACTTGTGCTTTTAAAATGGAATTGTCCAAAAAAACATTAATACAAAAAAAATGAAATTCATGTTTAGTTTCAAGTAACTAAAAAATTAATAATTTTAAGATAACGTGCAATTAATTTTAAAATATTTATAAAAAATAAATTAAAATGTGTATTTCTTTATAAAATTAATGTATAATGTTTAATAGTCTTTTATGATAATTTGACCAAAGTATAAACATTATTAGTATAGGACAAACCAAACACAATTTGCATATAACCATTTATAAAGAGGTCAAACTAAATTTAGATTTTAAACTCATTTTAGAAAAGAAAAAATTAAATTAATTCTTAAAAACATTTTTTTCATGGACAATCCAAATGGGCTCTAAATATTTGCAAGTTTGTTATTTTTTTTAAAAAAAAAAACTCTAATTTTAATTCCATAATTTTATAGGTCTAATTTTAACCTCACTTTCCATGAATTTTAAATTTATTATTTATAGCTAATTTATTATTGAATTTCAAAATTTTAATTATTTATTAATTTTTTTACTATAAATCTGAAAAACATATTCATAATGTCTTCCATGAAACTTATTGTTATTTTA
>JBBPDI010000020.1:17878618-17911158 GCA_037974545.1 Cucumis variabilis
TTCCTATCCTTGATTGTCAAATTAAATTCTTGGAGCAAGAGTACCCATCTAATAATCCTTGCTTTGCTCTCTTTTTTGTTTGCAAGATACTTGATAGTTGCATGATCAGTGTACACAGTTATTTTTGATCCTATTATGTAGCTACGAAACTTATCAAGAGCAAAGATTATAGACAAAAACTCTTTCTTTTTATTATTATTATTTATTATTATTACTTAATAATAAATAATAATAATAAAATACTATTATCCATTATTACTCCCTTTCCAATTTATTTTCCTCTTTCACTTCTTTTCTTTCCCCTTTAATCCTAAATATAATAACACCCAAAAATTAAGATCTTAAAACAAGGACAATTTGATATAAATAAAAGAAAATCAAAAATTTTAATACCTTAAAATTTTGGGGTGTTTCAAAGTCAATGTCAATCGGTATTGTCGGAATGACATCTGTTGGCTTCATACCACGTCTCGGGCCAAACAAGCAGGTGGTTAGGATGGAGTGTGATATAATTGATATCAAAGCTTAGTTCTAGGATCCACATATCAGCTAGGAGTTATGACAATTGAGTTAAAAGAATATAAAAAAAATAATAACTACCTAAGTACCCTAGAGATGTTGTGAAGGTGATTTAATGATGGTTGTGGTTATTTCTCTTTTCGTTTGGATTTAGAAGTTTCACATTCATATGGTGCAATTCTAATCTAGGCAATACGTCACGAAGCATATTCATTCACGTAAGATGCTTACTATATCTTTCTGTATTATGTGATTAATTCTATGCGATAAGTCATAGATCATGATCATAGCATGTGGGATGCTCACTATGTACTTTTTATCGCCACTACTACAAAAATAGACTCCCTTGACATTTTTAAACTATCAAGAATCACTATTCTTGATGGTTTTAAAATCGTCATTGAAGCCAACATTAAGAAAGTCAAAGTTCTTGACGGTTAATAAAAACGTCAAGAATAGTTAACGTTGATATTTTATAAATTTCAAGTATACCAATTTTCATGACAGTTAAAAATCGTCAAGAGTATGAGTGTTCATGATAGTTGAAAATCGTCAAAAGTATGAGTGTTCATGACATTTAATGACCGTCAAGAAATTGATTGTTTTTTACATTGAAAAACCTTCAAGAATGTACTTCTTTGTGACATTTAAAAACCGTCAAGCCTGTTTTAGATTTTTTTAAAAAAATATAATTCAGTTATCTTTTTGTTTTTGTATTATGCTTCCATACTCTCTGTATAGTGGTCCAACAACAATTCTATAAATATATACAAACAACGATATTCATCAAATACAGTTTCAAAACTAGAACATAAATATGCACAATGACAATTCCAAAACTTTAACATATATTAATATTTCACCATATATGTATGAACATTTAGAAAACTTTACATATTTTTTCGATATTGTCATATACAAAACATTACTTCTATCAACCCCAACCTAATATTATAATTCCAAAATTCCAAAACCTATCCAACTATGCTATTTCAAATATCACAAGACTATAATTCTAGTTCATGAAATATAAACTTAATTAAAAAAAACTTGAAACTCAATGATCTTGGATGAACTTGACTTCAAATACAAACTTGCATTCTACATCCTCTATCTTCGGTTCTTGCTTGCTTATTTCAAAGGTTAGTGGTTTCAACATGCAAATGTAGAAAAAATCTGATTTCCCAAATAATGCTTGGTGAGTATAACTGCAAAAATTTGAATGAGGTATAAAATAATAGAAAAGAGCAACATAAAAACCATATGATAAGTTCTATTCAAGAAGCCTAAAGAAAAAACGAAAGATATTAGCAGTAAGCATAAACTGTGTAGAGGCAGAGTGATACTCTATTTTGAAATGTTCAAATAATGGTTGAATCTGAAACTAATAACGAGTAATAATAACTATTGGAAGAGATAAAAGCAACGATGTAATAGTTAATAAATTTACTAATGAATTCTCAGTCCATTTATCTTTTGTCTAATTGAAGTTTGGGTAGTCAAGTTCTTCGTGTTAATTTTCCTTTTATGAGGAGAAGATTATATGGTCAAAGTTTTTTCCTCAAGAGGATACAAATTTGTTGAATTGTAGAGAAATCATAAAACCTATCAACCAACTTTAGTAGATTAAATATAAAAAGAAAAAAAAAGGAAAAGAGACACTTAGAAAAAGGTTGAAGACAATACTTTCAATGAGTAGAAGAAAATGAAAAATTAGCTAAACATTGTTATTGAAAAAAAAAAACAAGAAAAAGGGTTGAAGAGTTATAGTATTTGTAGCTCATCCAGCAAAGACGGTTGGGCAAGTCAAAAGGCGAGGTAGTATAACATAAATAGGCAGAGTAATGTGTTGAAATTGGCAACATCAGTTATTTCTCTCCCATAGTTTCTAATGTGTTGATGTTGTACACGTACTTTTGTATGTATATATTGGTTCCAAATCACAGAATGCCTGGCAAATATACCAAACAAATAAACCACAAAGCTTAGAAAAATGAACATTTCTTGTTTCTATTTTTATTTTTATTTTTTGACCAAATTTTAGAAATATTTGTTAAAATTATTGGTAGGAAGTGGATAGAAAAACAGGAAAACTTTGATAGAAGTAGTGTTTATAAGCTGAATTTTAAAAGGCAAAAACACTTATCCTCTCATGCTCCAATGAAGTAACATTTATAAACTTAGTTTCTAAGCCTTCCTTGCTTTATGAATGCTTTCCATGGACAAAACATTTAACTCTTTAAAACTCACATTTCAATCAGAAACTATTTCCCACAATATATGTAGTAAATGAAGAAATGAGTAAATTTGCAAACCTTTGCAACTAGAAAGTCTGATAAAATCTCATTGCCTCCAAGTAACTCACATCCTATAGCAACAGTTTCCCTAGCTCTCATAGTGATCCATGCCTGATGTCAATATAAGAAACATATATTAATTAAGGAGTGGGTAATTAATTAGTACTCATTAAATTAATTTGGGATAACCCTAAGCTCTAACCTTTCCCAAGCTATCTTAACCGGAGTCATTGTTTCCTTTACATATAAATTGCAAAGTCACTAACCAATGAGCAACATTGCTTGAATATTTTCCAGCATAAGAACAAGTTTTTGTTTATTAAGTTGAAAAGCTGCTAATGGTGCTCCAAATTGTTCCCTCTTCTTCAAGTATCTGAATTGCTTAGACACTAGAAATATAATGTCATGATTTTGCAATTGATAGACCAATTAGAATAAAGAGGGTACTACCTGTGACAGATATCATAAACCCCATTGTTATGCCAATGGTTGCAAGGCAACCATTACACGCGAAACCGCTAGAACTAGCTGCATAAAGCAGTAATTATAATAACAGAACTAGGAAAAATATTGATAAAATAATAATTTTTGTCATTATAATTATAATAATTAACATAACATAATTTTTGTCATTAGATTCAAGCATTTCCTGCAACACGCCAATCATATCATGCTTTTTCAGATAATCTTTTAGCTTCCATAATCCTTTACTTTGTGCCTCCGTTTACTCACTAAATTAGATGAATTTTGATTGTTTGCTGAAACAATAGCATTTTTCATGGACCTGCTTTCAGAAACATCTCTTATAGCCTTAGTAATAGAACAAAGAAAAATAAAGAAAGAAAAAAGAAAAAAAAAAGATTCAATAAATAAAGACACAAAACAAAGAAAATTTCCAATTACCAAAAATGTAGAAACTCAAAGATTCAATCAACAAAAAGAAAGCAGAAAATACTTACACCAGTAGATAATTTAAAAGAGCAAGTTGAATTCTTTGAACAGATGAGGAAGAAAAACTCTTTAGGTTGGAATGTGACACACCACAAGCTACAATTAAAAGCCTTATAAAAATTGAGACTGAAATCATAATAAAAATAGAGAAATTAAAGGAAAATTACAACAGAGAGAGAGTCGGAGAGGGCAGCAGTGAACGCGGATGGACGAACAGAAAGGGAAGGATTTGGTATGCGTTTTTGGAGAGGTGGAATGTATCAGTGAATGCAAACAGACGGGTGGTGAACACGACAGAAGGGAGGGATCTTTAGAGAGGTGGAACTTTTCGAAAGGGGGAGAGACACATTTATGGTTTTGAAGGAATTAACCCAATATTTTCTTTTTTTATGTATATATTTAATAACAATTGACATTTTTAAAACATCAGAAAAATGATCTTACTTGACGTTTAAAAACGTCAAAAAATTCAAAAAAAATGACTCTCTTATGCTTTCTAAAACGTCAAGAATTTTTAAGATATTCCTTAATGTTTTAAAAATGTCAAGGAAGCATACATATTACTTGAAGTTTAAAAAACGTCAAGAATGTCAAATTTATAAGCATTATAAACGTTTTAAAAAGGTCAAAAATTTAATAGATATTCCTTGATGTTTTAAAATGTCAAGAAAAAAGACATCTTACTTGACGTTTAATAAACATCAAGAAATTTGAAAATTGGTCTAGCTCCGCCTTTTCATAAAAATTCTTGACGTTTTATCCTTAAAATCACCCCTTTCTCAAAAAAAGGAAAACAACAACCGTAAAAAAAGCCTTTTTTGTAGTAGTGCGCATAATAACTAAGTCCTGGTTGAGTATAAGTTTTTCTACTGCTTGTCGATATGCAAGCGAAACAGTAGGTTTACCTGGATGATCCAAGGTCGAACACATAAAATTGATGCAAGACATTAGTTCTAGGAATTACTTATCATCTAGGCAATATAAAAGAATTAATTAAATAACGAGTATAAAAGAACCAGAACCAAGATTAAAACTACTTATGTACGCTTGAATAGTTTGTAGAGGGAAATAAATGGATGCCAGATGGAATTGCAGACTTACTTGAATGCGAGAAAAAGTTGAAGAAAAGTCTACACATTATTAAGCAATGCATGAGTTTCAATGCGATATAACTTATGTAACCAACTCATGATCAAGGGGAGCTTCTCTCAAAGTGTTTAAATGTCACACTTGCTCACCTTTCAGGATGCAAATGATTGTGCTTGATTAGGTGAGAGATATTTATAAGAATTTACTTATAATACTTATAAAACTTTGCGGTTAAAAACAGTAACCTACTTCTAATGTCCACGCTTATTCACCTCTCGGGAAACAAATGATGGAAGTTATCTTACTAAGGTGGAGTTTACCAAACTCCTCCTTGCGTGAATTAGTCTTATCCTTGCTACTTGCTCTCTCGGGTAATTGGCCATTGACACTGGTCAAGCAATGAACATAGCTCAACTAATCCGACAAGAATTATAAGCTAGATTTCTTATTAAGAACTTATCACTAACTTAAACTACTAATAACACATTGACGAGTGAAAAGTATAGAAATGATGGATCAAAAAGGTATAAACATGCAATATACATAAAGAATGTAGGGCTTAGGCTATTGTACAATATGGACAACATAAATTACAAAGAAGTATAAAAATGGAGAGAAGAGAATGAAAAATATTACAAGTTAGGGAAAGTGCGAATATGGAATCTTCTCTACTTCGAAGTGAAGTTCTCACTTTACAATCTAATCGGAGAAGAGAATGAGATTTATAGAAGGTGAAAGGGCTACTCCCTTTCGCCTCTCTCTAGGTTTTTGGCTTATGTAGGCTCTTTGGTCCATTTAGACCACCCTTTTCTTTGGTGGGGATGAGGTCTTTTTACAGACAATTATTGGTGGAAAACTTCTATTCTTCTGAGATTGTCAGCGCCGACTTTGATCCTTCGAAGTCACATCACTTCAACTACCATTTTTATCCTCTAGCGAGCCTTCCTCGCGTGATGGCGTGGTTCCTCACCTGGAGATGTTATTCTCTAGGCGAGTTTCCATCGCGTGGCCTTTTTTCACGAGATGTCCTCTGCGAGTTACTCATTTATTTCTGTTCACTCATCTTGCCTTTAGACATGACAATTGCATTAAATGGACATGACACTTATGTAAGATGTATTTCTGAATACTTTTGAATTTACAATATAAGGGTCCGTTTGGTATCATTTTCATTCCCTATTTTTTGTTTCTTGTTCCCTGTTCCCAGTTTCACATGTTCCATCTTTTTTTATAACAAGAAACAAGAATATGTTTGATAACTGTTTTTGTTTCTTATTTTTTTAAAAAAAAGAAATAGAAACAGAAATATATGTCCTCTATTAAACATAAAAAATTAAAATATCAAATCTAGATAGGAAGGGCTTCTTGTAATCTTACAGAGAATGAGATGAAGATTGGGATTTGAAGGACAGAGCAGGCGAGAGGAAGACGAAATCCCACAATGAAGAGGAGGACCGAAACCCACAGCAATGAGAAAGATAAAATCTCATGAATAAAACATAAATATGGTAAAAAATCACAAATTCGACGAAACCCACAGCCAAAACACAATTTATGGAAAGAAGAAGAGGAAAACCCAGATCCAGTGAAGAGCTAGGAAGGCGTCGTGTAGAGGAAGACGATGAGAGGTGAAGAAGATGACAGTGAAGATGATGAGAAGAAAAGGAAGAGGATAGTTATTTGGGAAAGACGATGGAGATAAGAGGAAAAAAAAGGAAATCGCGTGGAGAGTTGTTATTTGGGGAAGAAGATGGAAATAAGAGGAAGAAAAAGGAATTCACAAGAGGAAAATGGAAAAGGAAAATGAAATAGAAAATGAATTGAAAAAAGGAAAAGGAAACCAATAAAAATAATTGAGAAAAATAAAAAGGAAATCAATAAAAAGAATTGAGAAAAAGGAAAAGGAAACCAATAAAACAAATTTTGAAAAAGGAAAAAGAAACCAATAAAAAATAATTGACAAATGGGAATGGGAGAAACTATTTTTTTGTTCCTAATAATTCCTTATAAAATGAGAAATATTTCTACTTTTTCTTAGAATGAGAAATAGGGAACGTTACCAAACACATTCGCTTCTTAAAAAATGAAAACAAAAACAGAAAATTGGGAACGAGAACATTATCAAACGGGTTCTAAGTTACGCATTTTGATCCTCTTCTCATGCATTTTACCTCGTTATTCTAATAAAAAGAGCTGTAATAATGGATATTTATACACGTTATCAGGTTATTGTGCGAATGAATGAACTAACTTATGGGAAAGAAGGTCCAATTCTACTAGGCGAATAAGCTATATGACCACCTAAAAGCAATATAACTCGCAAAACTATCTCATTGTTAAGGTGTGCTCCTCTCAGAGTTATTGGACACCACACATGGTCTCCTTTCGAGATCCAAATGCCTAACCCTAGTTGAGTGAGGTATATCTAGAAGTATTTACTAATACTACTTAGAGTGCTTCACATTTAAGGACAACAACCTCTCGGTGCCTCTCGTCCACACTTATTCACCTTTCGAATATAAATGAAGGATATCATCTCACTATGGTTGAGAAAACTCATCTTTGCTTGTGTTAGCAACATCCTTGCTACTTACCTTCTCGAAAAGTTGGCGACATATACCGGCCAAGTGTAGAATATAACTCGGCTAACATAAGAAGCAATATAAATAAAGACTACTTATCAAGAATGCATCATAAACCTAGACTACAAATAACATAATGATAGATGAACAATAAAGATATGAATGGATTGAAAAGTGTATAAATATACATTGTATTAAAGAACAAAGGCCTTCGGCCACTGTACAATATAAACAAATTCAATATACATAAATAATAAAATGCAAAGAAAAGAAAAGGAATACAAGTTAGAGGGAGATGAGGATGACATCTTCTTCACTTAGGCTACAAGATTTCACTCCATAGATTGACCAGAGAAGATGAAGAAATGCTTCACAAATGGTGATAAGGCTAATCCTTGGCATTCTCTAGGTTTTGGTCCATTAAGACCTTTATGACCAATACAAGCCTTCTTTTCTTGATGGAGATGAAGCTTCTTATATATGCTGATTTCGATAAGAAATCTATCATTATAACTAGGTTAGCACCGAAAGCTGTCCTTTTCATCTAGTCACATCACTCCAGCTACCACTTTTGTCTTCTAGTAAACCTCTTCTTGATGATCAGGTCTTCTGGTCTTATTTCTACGCGAGTTCCTCTACAATTTGTCAGCTTATTCTTTTGTTAATAATTCTACATTTAGACACTAAAAATGGGGTAAAGCAAGCATAAAGCTTATGTAAAGTGCATTTCTTATGTATTTACAACATAAGTTACATATTTTGACATAATTATCATGCATTTCGGTCCCATTATTTTACCTAAAAGGCCATAATAACTTGTATTTCTACAAGTTATCACACTCTTAAATTTAGAATAATGCTTTTCCCAAGCATGTCTTCAAATCATGCTTGTTCTCAAGCACCATCCTGTTCAAAGACTTACCTTTTTCTTAGTACTTCTAAGCTTTTCAAAATACGATCAGGTTTCATTTGTTATTTAGGGTCTACTCTTATCGTGTACTTCTTACAATGAAAATATTTCTAAGTTTAAAATTGGGCAAGCTTAATATCCAAAATACCTTTGTCCATTCCCCAAAGTAAATCTTATTTTCAAAATTAGAAATGGGTAAAATTTCCAAAAAGTTTTGAATCCTTTTATTCGACAAAAGAATACTTTTTATTTAGATTTACAGGATGATTGGCATTGAGTGGGAATCATAGGTACTCTATAAGTTCATTTCTCTCCTCAAATAAGAGTTAACTCTTATTGCCTCTTATTACTCAACTTTCTATTTTTACTTTTGAAGCTATGCTTCTTATTTTTACGAGAGGAGGGAATGAGAGTTGTTATTTTAATTAAATGAATGGATACAATTTTTTAAAAACTTTTACTTTTTGCAACGTTTTAACTTTTGTTAAAATGCCTTGTTTTTCGAAGAAGTCATACTAGATTTTCAGAAAGTTTCAAAAACTTTAGCTCAAACCTTGCACATCCTCAAATTGAGAGATTAACTATGTCCTCATTACTAAAAATGAATGACAAGATTATTCGTAGAACTACAAAAGTGGTTTGAGTTAAAGCTTGTTCGCCTAATAAACTATAAAAATCTGTCTTAAGTAAGTTTTCTTAACAAGTTAAACATCCCTTAGAAAAATTAAAGTGTTAATTGTGAAAAGTTATTCGTGCGACAAGGAAAACTTAACCCATGATACTTATGCCAGAATATGTACTTTTATTGTAATAATCTTAATTACAAAGAAAGAAAATTTATATAAAGCAAAAATTAAAAAATGTACAAAAGAAGTAAAGAATAATAAAGCTTAACATGTCCTTTTAAGATTGCGGCAATGAAGAAGGTTGTTGCAGTGATGGTTCATGTGGGTTCATCCTCACTTGCACAACCAAATCAAAATGCGTCAAAATATTTGTTAAGCTTAATGGAACCTGAGGCGTTGGGATTGTGACACACATTAACATATGTTGATATCTTAATAAGGCATTGAATTGTATGTTGCTTTTTTCTGCCAAGACTTCAACTAGACCAGTCAGTCTTTCCATTCTTTGCTTAAAGCCTCGTTCTCCTTGAGGACACTAAGAAGTTTAGTATGAAGATCTCTCTTTTGTGCTATGAGCTCTCCTATTTTCTCATCTTGTTGATGTAGATGTGCGTGAGTAGATGCAGTTGTGTTTTTTAGATCACTTATATGCTTTTGCGTTCGCAATTGCGTTTCTTGAAGGACATATTGGCTCTAGATCATATCTTCAAATCCTCTCTCCATTGGTTTACAAATTCCTTCATACATAAACTTGAAGATATAATCCTCATAAACTTCTTCTTCATTCGTTTCCTCCTCTGCCTCCTAAGATGCAGCATTCCATGAAGAAGTTTCCGTGATGGGCTTTGATAGTGAAGAAAGATTCATCTCATCAGCTACCTACCTTAGGGATTACATCATCCTCTTGGAGTGGGTCATCAATAATCTTCTCAACAACGTCTTTTCTTTTTGGAGGCAACTTGGGGCTCAGAGGTTTATTTTGGTTGGTTGGGTCTATGACAAGAGATTGAGGATTTTCTTCTTGTCGCGGGGTTATTAGGGTTCCGTCACTAGTTTGTACAATAAGTGCAAGAGTATTGTTTACAACTTGCCCTATGAAGAATGAATATTTTGGATTTGTTGGGATGAAGTAGGCGATTTGGAATTTGTGGGTTGATCTTTTTGGATTTTTAGGGAGGAAGTTGGTGTTTTGGGTTTGATGGGAGTTTGACAGATGTCGTCCTTAGAAGATTTGGATTGTGGGGTAGTGGTCAGGTCATCAGACCTTCTCTTCTTCTTTACGAGACTTTGTGACAAGATGTCCTTGGAGTCCTCAACTTTAGGAAAGTTTCCTTTTTTGGATCCTAAGGCTTCCTCCTTGTCATGCCTTTTGCATTTTGTTGGGATTTTCTCTTTCTTATCTCCGTCTTCAATGTCATCCTCATCCACTTCTTCAACCTCTTTACACTCTTCTTTGGTTTTGAGGTGTTTGGATATTTCTTTATTTTTGTGGATGGCAATGACCAGTGAAAGCATGATGGTATCCAAATTGCATCTTTCTTCTTCACCTGAAGAATCTTTTCATTAAGTGTGGGATGGGTCTTGCTCCGCAAGGATGCTTAACCTATGCAATGATGTGCCCGCTTATTATCTCTCCAACTTTCACCTCAATCTCCTTTATTATGTAGTATACCTGAAAGGATAAAAGCCTTATGGCAGTGGAAGATTACAAAACCATTACTCAATTTAATTTAGGAATCCCAAAATACGAGTATATTGGCAAAAATAATTAAGAAAATAGTTTTTTAATAAGACTTAAGGGCTAAGCATGCTTTCTAATTATAGATTAGAGAAAGAAAACTTACTTGTTTATGTCTCCAAATCTATTAAGTAATTCTTCAAATCAGAATACCACTCATCGGAGACCTTTCTATCTTCTGGGATGGGATTGGTTTGTGGGAACCGATTGGGATGGGAAAAAGTTTAGTGATATTTCAGAGAAACTATTTTCTCTTTGCAGAGAGCAAAAACATTGGCTTCTTTTTCTTGATTTTTTTCATTAAAAAAAAAAACTATTTTCTTCTAGATATTTATAACTCATTTTCCTTATTGGAATAGAAAAAGGAGTAGGAGAGAATCATGAGATTCTATTAATTTAAAAAATATTAAATTAATAGAAATATCAAATCAACTAATTAATTAACCATTAATCAATCAGTTAATAATTAATTAAATTATATTTAATTAATATTTCATTCAAATCTTATTTAAATAAATATCTCTCCAATATCTTATAGATTTATATTAATATAATTAATTAAATCATATTTATTTAATATTTCATTCAAATCTTATTTCAATGAATGTCTCTTCCGTGTCTTATAGATTTATATTAATTTAATTAAATAAAACTAAGCTATTAATTAATTCTTCAATTAATTAATAGCAAAATTAAACATCTTATATTTAACTTAAATTAAATTTGAATCATATTCAAATATAAGTTTCTCTCATAATCAATAAATTTAATATGAATTGAATACACATTAAATTAATATTTGAACTTATTCAAATATTTTATCTCTCATAAATTAATTTTGAATCATATCCAAAATCAAATTTATATAATAAAGTTTGATAAACTTTATATTATAATGTATAAATATACATTAAACTGATTCCCAAAGTAAATTTGAACATTTCAAATTACAACTAATATAAATAAATCTCATTACCCTTTGCGAGCTAGGAAGGGGACCTAATGGACCTATAGATCGGAATCTACAATGATATGAGATTAATTGGCTAAACTCATGAACCACATTAATCAATATTCGTTAACTGTGTGTACACTTCACTAAAGACTCACAAATGAACTCTTCTCACTATAGATATATTTCTGTGTCCATGGATATAGACCAATAACAGTAAGTTAGTCCTTCACGTGTGTTCGTAACACCAGCTGAATCAATTTACCATTTACCCCTAGGTTACCTTTAATCCTTAAATACCAGTGCTCCTCTAATGAACAACTTGTTTATGGTCCTACCAATAAATAGAAATCCCTCTCGTGGCATAGAGAGAGTAAGGGCCCTTTGTTCAAGTTTGGAGATACTATTTAAGGGAAACACTCATCTACTTACCCCAAAGTAGAGAAGGAGTGAATTCCATCTTGTGTAATTATGTTTCCAGCTCCCCACTCGGTCTTGTCCCCAAAATAATAAGCTTATGAAGTCGACGATCTGGACACTCTTATCCATACAAATCAAAGGACAATCTGTCGCAAACAGGAGCTTATAATACACTCAGGATTAAGACTAAGTTACCTGGGTCATCATAATGAAATAGAAACCTATCTAGTTAATGGAGTTACATCTAGTGGTTACTATTTCAAGGTCCGGTCTTATGCAAACTCATTGTATAGGATATCCTCACTCACATGTCAACTACACAAACACGTTGGATCATTGTGCTTGTATCGAATACAAAGTATGTCGTATCCATAGTGTTACTAGGATAAGGTATCAAGCTGGATTCCTATACTATAGACCCTTCAAGTTGATCTCAAACAGTGATCCCTGTATGTCTCTACAAAATGTTACATCATGAAAAGTCTAAAATTAAATTTAAGGTGTTTACTTTTCGTGACGCACATTATGTTTCGTCGCGAAAAGGAACTTTTTGTAACGTAGAGAAATAAGACGTCGTGGAAAGCCCTAAATTAAATTTAACGCGTACACTTTGCCCGATGTCACCCTCCAAATGTCACGAAAGTGAATGCACTCAATTTAATTTTAGACTTTCCATGATGTCTTGTTCCTTTACGTCACGGAAAGTCCCTTTTCGTGATGTAACATTGTGTGCGTCGTGGAAAGTGAATGCATTAAATTTTAATTTTAGACTTTCTGTGACATCTTGTTCCTCTACGTTGCATAAAGGGACTTTTTGGGACGTAGCATTTCATGCATCGCAGAAACAGAATGCATTAAATTTAATTTTAGACTTTTCTCGATGTGCAAACTGCTACAAATTGGAAAAAGTAAGAACTGTAACGACAAATTTCCACTTTCTCCAAATATGGCAAGGGGCACATTGGGGAAAGTTTAATAATAATTATTGTTTAACCTTTTCCCAATGTGCAATATGCCACACGTTGCAGAAAGTGTTCGAATTGAAGTGACAATGGTCACCTTTCCCCGACGTGTGGCAGGGGCAAGTTGGGGAAAGTTTAAATAATGAATTTATTATTTAAACTTTCCCCGATGTTTGTACTTCATACGTCGATGAAATGTACCTTCCTCTACGTCTTCAAAGACGTTGAAAAAAGTCCATACTATTTATTCTCCCTTCAACATAAAACATAATGCAAAATGAAAATAAACCCAAAATTGGTCGAAAGAGAGGAAGAAGAGGAGAGTTGTGCTGTCGTCGTCGTTGCCATCAGGAGTCTCCTCTTTTCTTCTCTTTTTCTTTTCCATTTCAACTTGTTAGCTTCATTGTACCCTTTCAAATCATAACAGAGCCACAATCAAGAACACTGCAAAATGTGTTTATGAATATATACTGAAACACAAAG
Source organism: Cucumis variabilis (assembly GCA_037974545.1). Classification (NCBI taxonomy): domain Eukaryota; kingdom Viridiplantae; phylum Streptophyta; class Magnoliopsida; order Cucurbitales; family Cucurbitaceae; genus Cucumis; species Cucumis variabilis. Next base: position 17,892,148 of record JBBPDI010000020.1, read on the forward strand.
ATAAAAAAAAAACCCATGAAGAAACTACAAGAATAATAGAAGTATGCAATTGAAATGGAACATAATAAGCTAGAAGAAGAAGAAGAAGAAGAAGAAGAAGAAGAAGAACAAAAACCGAAGAAGAATAAGAAAAAGAAGAAAAAGAAAAGAAAACAAAGTTTAGGCTTTCTTCGACGTGACGTCAAGGAAGGGTTCTGCGACATGACATTGGGAAAGGATTCCGTCACGTCGCAGAAACCCTTCCTCGACATGCTAACAATGTGCATCAGTAAACGTTTCCCATTGTCAATGTAAACTGCATCGACAAAAGTATTTCCGATGTGCTTTCCCTAACATACATGCAGACATCGACTGAGACATCGGGGTAATCTTCCCCGACGTATTTTGGGATTTTTACCGATGTGTAGCTGCATTGGGAAAGACCCTATTTCTTGTAGTGGATCATATCCTCAACTTCTTGAGGTGTCTTAGGACACTGTTCCTTAGACAAGTGAACTCCGTGTATGAAAGGTAATAAATCCTTCCTAGAGTTTTGCATCGAATATCAAACCAACAATTTATCGATATAGGTTGCCTAAGACAATGCTAGCATTTTGTTCTTACAATTCATTATGATTTGGATCCCAAGAACAAATTGTGCCCCTCTCAAATTTTTCATTTGGAATTAGACTGCTAGCCAAGTTTTAATGTTAGTTAGGTATCCTACCACATTTCCAATGAGAAGGATATCGTCCATATAAAGTACTAAGAAAGCTACTTTACTTTTGTTGATTTTCTTGTATACACAAGGTTCCAAAGTTTTGGTCTAAACCATAAGATTTGATCACATTATCAAATCTAATGTTCCAAGATCTAGATGGATGTTTCAACTCATAAATGGATCAATTGAGCTTGCAAACTTTTTGTTCCTAACCTTGGGTTATGAACCCCTCGAGCTGAGACATAAAGATACTCTCTTCAAGATTGCTATTCAGAAAAGCAGTCTTTACATCCATTTGCCATATTTATAATCATAAAAAATGGCTATGGACAAGAGAATCCTTACTTTAACATAGCAACAGGGGGAAAAGTTTGCTCATTGTCAACCCCTTCCCTTTGGGTATACCCTTTTGCTACAAATTTAGTTTTGAAGGTTTGTACCTTCCCAATTGAATCACTCTTTATCTTATAGATCCATTTGCATCCTATAGGTTTCACCCGTTCAAGTAGATCTACAAGCTCCCACACTAAATTGAAGTACATAGATTCCATTTCAATGTTAACGAATTTGACCCATTGATCCTTGTCTACATCATTCATTTCCTGTTATAGGACAATGGATCCTCAACGCCATCATCTGGTATGAAAATCTGAGTTTCAGTTAAACTCAAGTAATGGTTTTGTGATACAATCGTCTCATTGCATCGAGGCATTCTTAAAGATTGAGAAGGATGAGACTGCCTAATGTGTTGGTTTCATCAAGTCTTGATAAAGGACCAGCTTCATCAACAACCCTAGTTAATTTATCAGTAGTTTCACTTAATACTAATTTGCTTCGTGGTTTATGATCTCTCACGTGATCTTCTTCCAAGAAAGTAGCATTTATCGATACAACACTATGTTTTCTTGTAGATCGAAGAACATACCACCTCTTGTTTCTTTAGAGTAACCAATAAATTGGCATAACATTGAATGTCTTACCAACTTCTTGGGATTTGTCACTAATACGTGAGCTGGACAACCCTAAATTCTAAAGTGACTTTAACTAGATTTACGTCCTCTCCACAACTCGAAAGGTGTTTCAGAAATAATCTTCGAGGGAACATTGTCCAAGATATGAACTGCAGTCTTCACTACATACACCCAAAACAAGCTAGGCAATTGAGCATAGCTCATCATTGAACGAACCATGTCTAACAAGCTTCTATTTCTCCTTTTGGATACATCATTTTGTTCAGGTGTACCAGGTACTGAGAGTTGGAATTTGATTTCATGTTCTATCATATAGTCCTGAAATCTCAAATCCATGTACTCTCAACCTCGATCAAATCGAAGTATTTTAATCATTTTACTTAATAATAATGAACATCTTCTTCTTCCTCTCTCAGCCTTCTACCCTTGAAGTGTCTCTGGAGTTTTATTGCATAAAAGGTAAAGAAAATGATAAAGAGAATGGTGAAGAAGGAAAGAAATAAAATTGGAGGTGTGTGGTCTATAAAAACAAATTCCATCGTATTCTTTATCTTCTTTTCTCTTTCTTTCTTTCTTTCCTTTTGTCTTTACTTACATAATAATAACTAAAACATATATTATATATATATATATATATATACTTAATTTCTATTTTTCTTTTATTCCTTTCATATAAAAAGAATAAATTAAATTAGAATAGGCTAATAAAATATCGGGTTTACACAAATTATGTTGGAAGAGTTGATACTTTCTTGTTGGCGTGATATCCCAACTAGTCCTAGGCCAAGCTACCTTCTTCAACGCACTTTCTAAATCATAAGATTTTGGGTTTTTAAAGATTTGATGTCCAATCTCAATTACCTTCATTTCATAGAGCTCATTGATGGCGTTTGACCCAAAATCAACTATTTTCCTTTTGACCATGCGTAGTGTTCTTTTTTGTTGATGAATCCTTTGTAGAACATCTTCACTATGTCTATTTTTATTGTAGTCACCCCAAGAAAAAATTTCTCCATTTGAATTCTTTAATGGGTGATTCTAGAAAATCTGGAACCTTACCTTTGTAAGGGTATATTACTTTCTCGAACGTGAACTGCTTTCTAACTTGTGAGGCGAAGAATGACCCTTCTGAATCATCCTTCTCTTCTTCTTCCTCTACCTCCCTATGAGGCATCTTCTTCAACTTTTCTTTTCGCTTGGTCTTTACCTGTGCCCGCAAGAACTTATTTGATACTTTGTCTACTTTCTTCTTCTCACGATTCGGCATTTCCTCCTCTAAAGAACTATTTTTGTCGCTTTCTTTCTTAAACTCCCCAACGGTTTCTTCCTCTATTTTTTCTTTCTTCTTTTCTCTCAATGGCCCATACTTTCCTTGCTCAGTCTTTTCTTGGGGCTTCTTTTCCAACCTCTTATCTTTAGCAACAGGTGAAGGAGTGCTTTCTAGTGGGAGATTTGTTCCTACTTCCTCACCTAACTATTTTGCCTTTTATTTCTTCTTCTTCATTTTTTCTCCTTCTTTCTCCTTACCTTCTCTTTCCTTCTTTTCTATCCTTTCATTTTCTTTTCTTTCTTTCCTTACCTTTTCTTCTATCCCTTTCTTTTCTCCCTCTTTTTCTTCTTCCTCCTCTAGCCCTTTTTCATTTTGTAGGTTTTACCAGATGCAAGGGCGATAAAGCTGTTCAGTTGACCTTCTGGCAGTTAAATTTTCATTCCATTGATCACAATTGTTTTAAGTTGTATTCCCCCTTTTTCTTGTTTCGACCTAGGTCCATCGGATGGTGAATGTTTGACTACTGCATTAGACAGATTTGCTTTGTCCTTTGCAAGTTGGAATTTCTTGAAGGCTACGGTAGGGGAAATACTCTTAGACATAATGACTAAGAGAACTAAGATAAGTGAAAGAAAGGTACAAAATAGGGAAGGAAAAAGGAGAAATACAATTTAAATGGTGTTGATCGAAGAAGATAATTGCTTGAAGTTGAGTGAAAATTGTGTTTGGCTAAAAGTTAGGATTTAATGTTTTTGGGTGGTTTAAATAGACATCTTAACAAGGTTAAAGGTGTGGTTACCATGTAATTAACACCTTGTCTTAATAAATGTGACGTGAAATCTTAACGCAGATGACTTAATGCTCGAGGTATCGTGTACTCATTACTCCCAAAGTTTGAGAAAGATGAGATGTTTTGCGCATTCCCTAAAAACCCTAATGATTCCCTATGAAACCCTAAACTTAGTCACATCATGTGAAAAGATCAAAATGCTTAATGCGTTTTGAGGTGACCCTTTTCGCTGAATGGCTTCATTACAAATATCCTTTCCTAATAGCCTACAGGCTTCGCGAGATAACTCGCACTCTCTAAATTAAGAAGAATATACAAATCTAAAATAGAAAACTAGTTTACAGGTATAGAATAATTACAAATAAATACAAGTATGATATACATATATAACAATTTAAAGGTGCAGTTGTAAAGACGATGAAAAAATTATACGTTACAATTGCATCCTTGCGTTTAAGTTCCTTGATGAGGAAGAGTCATGGTCTCATCGCATACTGCTCCACTTAGCCTTTCTAAATACTTCATTACTCTTTGCGTCTTGCTTGTTTCTTGCAACAAGCCTCTGCTCCCAATCACTCATTGCAATGTTCAGATGATTGTTTTTGGTCTTTTTAGAGCAGTTAGCCAAGGTAGTCTTGTTAAGCTGGATGCGTGTACACTTTCTTTGATAACTTTAATCAAATTCAACATTAATAAATTCATTCACTTTGAGGGTGCCAACTTCATTTGTGATACAATGTATTCATGCATTAACTGACAGAAAGATGCACTTGATCCTGTGATGCTTTCAAGAAAGCTCAGATTACTTTGGTACCTTGAACCTTCTCACGCAATCTCTCGTTAAACGTGCGATAAATCAAAATAAAGTGTTTTGCCCAAAATCAAAGTAAAAATCCTACTCTAGTGTTTGAAAAATCAATTCCCTGGCAATGGCACCAAAAACTTGCTTGATGCTTATATTGCAAACCCTGCTTTCATGAAACTCTCGCTCAAGATGTAATGATTATGGATGTGATTGTTTTGAAATTTGGATCGTGTTTCATAACACTCAGTGCGGAATAAGTTATGATGCCTTTGAGAACAATATTCTAAAAAACTAGCGTTTAGGCAAGGAACAAAGACTTATTGTAGAATGGTTCTTTGTTTGGTTGATTTTTGGTGTGATGACACGTCATTGAATACGGATCATTCCATGCAAAATGCTCTCTATTATTCTTCATCACGCGAGTGGACATGATCATTGCATCCAAAATGTTTCCAATGGACCCATCACCTACTTCTAAATCCACAAAGTGCAAGTTTTCCTATTGCTTGTCCAAGTGTAAACAAAGCAATAGGTTTACATGAATGATCCAGAGTTAAACATAGGAAATTGATATCAAAGCTTAGTTCTAGGGTCCATTTATCAGCTAGGCATTGTGACAATTAAGTTAAAAGAATATAAAATGGGATAACTATTAAGTATTCTTGAGCTACTGTGAAGGTGATTTAATGAGGGTTGTTGTTCGAATGAATGAACTAACTTGTATGAAAGAAGGGAGTGAAGGAAGGTCCAGTGTTATCAGGTGATAACGTGCAGATATACCCATTATTATAACCTCTTTTATTAGAATAATGAGGTCAAAACGCATAAGAAGATGATTAGAACGTGAAACTTTACTGTAAATACATAAGTATTTAGAAATACATCTTACATATGTATCATGCTTGTTTTACGCGATTGACATGTCTAAATGCAATATAATGAACAAAGAAAGAAACTAGTGAATAATAGGAAACATCTCGCGTAAGGGCTATACGATGGGAACTAATTGGGCGATTAACATCTACAAATGAGAAACCACATCATCCACGAGAAAGGCTCACTAGAGGATAAAAATGTAGTTGGAGCGATGTGACCTCACAGGACCGAAGTTGGTGTTCACAATCTTAGAGGAATAGAAGTGTTTCGCCCAAAACTTGCCTATATAAAGCCCCTCCTTCATCAAGGAACACACACGTGTAGGGCAAAAAGGGGCTTGCATGGGCCAAAATCTAAAGAGTTGGTAGCAAGGATTAGCTTAATCACTGTGTGTATAACACTCCTTCATCTTCTCTGACTAGATTGTAACACAAAAACTTAGAGTTTGGGAGGAGAAGAGTGCATCCCCCGTTTCCCTCTACATACTTGTCCTTTGTGATTTTCTCCTTTCTTGTTTACTTATCCTACATTTAAACATGATAATTTATGTAAGTTATATTTCTAAATACTTATATGTTTACAACACAAGTTATGCGTTCTTATCATATTCTTATGCATTTTGACCTCGTTATTCTAATAAAAAAGGCTATAATAACATATATTTTTGCACATTATCAGAAATCACATTGGATGTGGTTGGTCACAAATGAAAATGATAACTTCTATGAAGTCATCAAAAAATTTGTCATCGCATCAATATGAGAGATTCATGTTTCACCTAACCCCACGAAAAGGACCAAGAAAGATCATTTGGGCATTGCAATGAATGATTATGAGTAGAGACTTATTACGATGTGCAATCATGATGCAGAGAGTCATCATGCGAATGATCTATGGAGTTCAGAAATGACGTGGTTAGGAAAACTATGCGTAGCTGAAGCGATGATACCATAGTTCTTCCTCGCTAAAGAACCTGAACGCATGGATGCATATGTAATGTATAATTCTTTTAATTTTCTTTTGTTACTAAGAATTGCATCCTTATATTGGTGTACATATTTACTTATAGCCCCATACCTCTGTAAGTATTCTTATACTTGTACATCAGTTTTGTATTTGATTTTTATATATCCTTTAATCTTATAATGGGGATCGCAGGGTATACCGCAAAGTTATAACTCGAGAAGGTAAAGCAAAGGCGAAGAGACTAACTTATAAAAAGGCCGAGTCAAATGCATTAGGTATTCTGACCTTCTCGTACGTTAAAGCCAAGGATAGGCTTCATTAGAAAACGTTATGGTTTTTAGGAAATAGGGAATGTTTTTTCCTTTGTAAAGTTATTGAACTTCTAAGATGACATGAGTACGTCGTACCTTGAGCGACGATAGTCTGTCAGGTTTATCACGCGTCATTTAATTTTACATGACATTAACCTTTAGGTAACTAACCCTTTAAGCCTAGTTAAGAACATCTATTTAAATAGCCCGAAGAACTCCAAATCCTAACCTCAAAGTAAATAAAACCTCATCTTCAACTTGCTTTCTCCCATCATAACTTTTCAGGTTGTATTTCACCTTTTCATAATCTCACTATCTTTCAACCGTGCCTCTTTGTTTCCTTGGTCCCTTCAGAAACACCAAGCACAATAGTGGAACTAATCCAATGTGGTGAGTATGTGGGAAGAGGAAAAAGAAAAATACAACCTAAAATAATTATGACCATTGAAGATAACAGAAGCCCATATCATACAAACTCTGATGACCACTTTAGTCACCTATAAAATTTGGGCTCTCCAATCACCATCCTTCTTTAAGTTGTATTTCTTTTCCTCCCTTCTTTCTATTGTTCACTCGGTACAATAGTAGAACATATCCCTTTTGGTGAACTTATGTGGAAAAAGGGGAAAGAAAAATACAATTTAAGAACGATGGTGGTCTATAGCAAGAGATTGACAATGTCAATTATATGAAGATAACAAAGACAAAAAGAGGTCACGCACATAAATGACTGCATTGATTAGGTGGCATCAATTATTAGTATTAGCCACCACAGTGAACCAAAACCGAATCTTTTTAGAATTTGGTAATACTTCTTCATGGTCTCGTCAACATCTTATCCAATTTTTATTTCTTTTTTACTTATGTTCTTTACAATAGAAATCACAATTCTTATGCGTTTAATCTTTCTTATCGCAAGCTTGGCTCCCTGCTTTTTAGTATTCTATTTTTTCTTCGCGACTTATTAACACTTCAATGAAATGAATCATGCAAAAAAAAGTTTCATTTGTTATTAAGGCATTTAACTTGTTAAGGAACTTTACTAAAAAATATTTCTCTAATTTATTAGGCGAGAAAGTTTTACCTCAAACCTCTTTTGTTAAAAAAATTCTGCGAATAATCTTATCATTCTCTTTTAGCAATGAGGACATTGCAACCTCTAAATTTTGAGGTGTGCGAGATCCGCGTTAATTTGAAACCATTTTAGAAATCTTCTTAAGGCTTTTTAACAGAAGTTGAAAATAAGCCAAAAGGTGAAATTTTCCAATATTTTGTATTCCTTTATTCAAGTAAAATAACAACTCTTATGTTGCCTCCTCCTGCAAAAATAAGAAGCATAGCTTCAAAAGCAAAAAATAAGAGAGTTGAGTAATAAGAGGCGATAAGAGTTATAGTTGAGGAGAGAAATGGACTCATAGAATGCCTATGACTTTCCACTCAACGCCAAATCCAATGTAAATGTAATAAAAGCATTCTTTCGCAAAACAAAAGGATTAAAAAATTTTAGCCATTTCGAAACTGAAAATAGGATTTACTGTGGAGAATGAACAAATGTATTTTGAGTATTAAGCTTACCATGTTTTGAATTTAGAAATATTTACATAGCAAGAAGTATGCGATGGAGTAAATCCTGAATAACGAATAAAACTTGCTCACGTTTTGAGAAGTGTAGAAATGCAAAAGGGGAAGGTAAGTCTTTGAAGAGGAATGGTTGTTGGGGACAAGCATGATATAGAGTGATTCTTCAGGACAAGCAGTATTCTAAATTTGGAGGTGCGATAAGTGCAAATATACCCATTATTATATCCTCTTTTATTAGAATAATGAGGTCAAAATGCATAAGAAGATGATCAAAACGAGTAACTTACGTTGTAAACACATAAGTATTTAGAAATACATCTTATATAAGTATCATGCCTTTTTTACACGATTGACATGTCTAAACGGAGGATAATGAACAAAGAAAGAAATTAGTGAATCACAAGAAATATCTCACGCAAGGGCTACACGATGGGAACTCATCGGACGATTAACATCTCCAGACGAGGAACAATGTCATCACGCAAGGAAGGCTCATTAGAGGACAAGAATGGTAGTTAGAATGATGTGACCTCATAGGATCGAAGTTGACACTGACAATCTCAGAGGAATAGAAGTTCTCTGACTAAATTTGCCTATAAAAGTACTTCATCCCCACCAAGAGAAAAGGGTTCTGCTGGGCCAGCTGGAGTCTAAAGGGACCAAAACCTAGAGAGTTGGTGGTAAGGAATACCCTCACCACCATTTGTATAACACTCCTTCATCTTCTCTGATGAGATTGTAATGCGAATGCTTAGTGTTTGGGAGGAGAAGAGTCCATCCCTCATTCCCCCTAACTTGTATTTCACTTTCCTCTTCTTTCCATTTTACCATTTCTTTAAATTGTATTCAGTTATATGTACATTGGCCAAAAGCCTTTATTTTTTAATACAATGTTTCTTTATACACTTTTCATTCCATCCATGCATCTACTATTTATCTATCTTTGTGTTATTTATAGTTTAGGTTTATGACGTGTTTGTGATAAGTAATATTTATTTATACCACTTAGTGTGTTAAGTGAGCTATATTCTACACAGTGTGTTGCCAACTACCCGAAAGAGTGAGTAGCAAGGACGTGGCTAACACACGTAAGAAAGAGTTTTCTCAAACTTGAAGAGGACTTTCTTCATTTATATCCTAAAAGGTGAACAAATGTTGACTAAGAAACTGAGAGATTGTTGTCTTAAAGCGTGAAGTACTCTAAATAGAATAAATAAGTATTTCTAGTATAAACCCTTTAGCCAATCTTAGTCATTTGGATTCTGAAAGAAAACCAAGTGTGTCATCTAATGACTCTGAGAGGAGCATGCTTTAATTATAAGATAGCTTGGTGAGTTATATCGCATCGAGGTGGTCATATAGCTTATTCGCCTGATAGCATGAGACCTTCCTTCACTGTCTTCCTTACGCAAGTTAGTTTGCTTAATCTTCCATCTTACCATAATTTATTCTCGTATACATGAGTCTCTAGGTGTAAGTAAGCAACTTTGGTTCTTTTATTATTCTTTTAACTCCATTGTCATAATGTCTAAATGATAAGTAGACCCTAAAACTAATGTCTTGAACCAATTCCCCGTGTTTGACCTTAGATTATCAAGGTAAACTTGTTGTTTGCTTGCACTTGGGTGAACAATAGAAAAATTTGTACTCAACAAGGACTTAGCTATTACGCGATAAAGAGGTACATAGTGAGTATTTCACATGCTATGATCATGACCTATGACCTATGACTTATCACATAGAATTAATCGCACAATACAGAAAGATAAGGTGAGCATCTTACGCTCGATGATGTCTTGCAATTGCATTATACAGGCCTTCTTTTCTTGATGGAGTTGAAGCTTCTTATATAACTGCTTTCAACTGGAAATCTATCATTCTGATCAGGTCATGCCAAAAGCTATCCTTTTCATCAAGTCACATTACTCCAACTACCACTTTTGTCTTCTAGCAAATCTTTTCTCGAGTGATGATTTGGTCTTCTCGCTTAATTTTTGTATGAGTTCCTCTGCGATTTGCTAGCTTATTATTTTGTTAATAATTATGCGTTAGACACTAAAAAAAGGATAAAACAGACATGAAGCTTATGTAAAATGCATTTCTAAATAATTATGTATTTATAACGTAAGTTATGTATTTTGGCATAATTAACATGCATTTTGGTCCCATTATTCTACCTAAAAGACCATAATAATTTGTATTTCTACAAGTTATCATACCCCTAAATTTAGAATAATGCTTGTCTTCAAGAAACTCTCCAAATCATGCTATTCATCAAGCACCGTCCTATTCAAAGTTTTACCTTCTTCTTAGTACTTCTAAGCTTTTCAAAATGCGATCAGGTTTTCATTCGTTATTTAGGGTCTACTCTCATCACATACTTCTTGCTACCAAAAATATTTCTAAGTTCAAAACTGGGCAAGCTTAATACTCAAAATATTCTTGCTCATTCCCCAAAGTAAATCCTATTTTCAATATTAGAAATGGCTAAAATTTCTAAAAAGTTTTTAATATTTTTATTCGGTGAAAAAATATACTTTTTATTTATATTTGCAGGATGCTTGTTGTTGAGTGGAAAATCATAGATACTTTATGAGTCCGTTTCTTTCCTCAACTATAATTCTTATCACCTCTTCTTACCTAACTCTTCATTTCTTACATTTAAAGCTATTCTTCTTTTTTTTGCGTGAGGAGACAATATAGGAGTTGTTATTTTAATTAAATGAATGAATAAGGAAAACTTTTAACATAAACATTTTAAAGAAATCACTCACAAACTTAAAAAATAAAGTTCAAAGGCTTCTCTTCTGCTTCTTCTTGTGTAGTCTTCTCGTGTAGACACTTTGATAGCACTTCAACACTTAAGGATGGAGTTCCTTTTTATAGGCAGATATAGGCGGGAAATCTAATATTCTGAGCATGTCAGTTTTGAAAGCTACCTCTATTGTCAAGTCACATCAACTCCATCTACCACTTTTTTCTTCTAGCAAACCTCTTATCGCGTTCTAATATGGTCTTCTCACGAGTTCCTTAGCGATTCACTAGCTTATTCTTTTATTTTTTAGCCTACATTAAGACACTGAAAATGGAGCAAAACAGACATGGATGTTTATGTAAAGTGTGTTTCTAAATATTTATGCATTTTCAATGTAAGCTACACGTTTTGATACACTTCTTATGCATTTTAGTCCCATTATTCTACCTAAAAGGCCATAATAACTTGTATTCTTACAAGTTAACACACTCCCAAATATAGAATAATGCTTGTCCCCATGCACAATTTCTCTTTAAAGACTCACCTTCCTTCTTGCATTTCTAAACTTCTCAAAGTGTGATCAAATTTTATTCATTATCCAGGGTTTATTCTCATCGTGTATTTCTTGCTATGGAAATATTTCTAGGTTCAAAACAGGCAAACTTAATAATCAAAATATCCTTGTTCATTCCCCCACAAGAAATCTTATTTTCAAAATTCAATAATGGCTATAGTTTGCAAAGAGTTTTGAATGCTTTTATTTGGCAACAAAATTCTTTTTGTTTACTTATATACATAATGTTTGGCTTTGAGTGGAAAATCTTAGGCACTCTATGAGTCTGTTCCTCTCCTTAACTATAACTCTTATCATCTCTTATTATTCAACTCTCTGAATTTTTGCTTATGAAGCTATGCTTTTTATTTTTGCGAGAGGAGTCAACATAGAAGTTGTAATTTCAATTGAATAAAAGAATACAAAATTTTTAATAATTTTCACTTTTTGGCATTGCTTTAACTTTTGCTAAAACATCTTATTTTTAACCGCCTAGATAGGATTTTAAAAAAGTTTCAAAAGCTTTAGCTCGGACCTCGTACACCCTCAAATTTAGAGGTCATCAATGTCTTCATTGCAAAAATGAATGGTAAGATTATTTGCAGAATTTTTTTACAAAAGAGGTTTGAGGTAAAGCTTCGTCTAATAAACTGTAAATATGAGTCCTAAGTTTTCTTGACAAGTGAAATGCCTAAATAACAAATGAAACCTTATTTCGCATAATTTATTTCACTGAAGTTATCGTAGAAGTACAAAGAAAAATTAAAGAGCTAAAACGCAGAGAGAACTTGTGAAAAGAACAACTAAAAATGTAAGAATTGTGTCAAAATATGTACTTGTACTGTAAAGGACATAATTACAAAGAATTATAATTTACATAAAAAAAATTGAAATTCGTAAAAGAATTAGGTATATAAAAATATACAGAAACTGAACATTCCCTTTTAAGATTGCATTGGAGGAGGTGGAGGTTGTTGTGGTTCTGGTGGTTGTGGTTAAGGTGGTGGTGGAGGTTGTTGATTCCTCCTTGCTCTAACCGCCAGATCAAAATGCTTTAGGGGTTGAACTAAGTTCAGCAAAACCTGAGGCATTAGAATTGTTGTACACACTAACAGATGTTGATATCTTAATAAAGAAGTAAATTATGTATCGCACCTATTCGACAATACCTCAACCAAATCGGTTAGCATTTCATTTTGTTTCCTTATTGCCTGGTGTTACTCCCTTATCACTTCATTCTGCTCATGGACTACAAGAAGTTGTAATTAGAGCTCTTCTTTTTGCATTTTAAGCTTCATCATTTCCCCTTAAGTCGTTTAATTCGTGCCTCATTGTTTGCATTTGTGTTGTCCATCTAAAGTTCCATATCGCTCAATTGTTTTTTACTTTGCAATTGAATTTCTTGACGGTTACTTCAGCACTAAATTAAATCTTCAAATCCTCTCTCCATTTGTTTGCATATGTAATGATCTAAGAATTTAAAGAGATAATCCTCATCAAATACTTATTCTTCTGTTTCTCTCACTGCCTCCTTCGCTTGGGGTTTTTCAAGGAAGTCTCTGCGATTTGTTTTGGTAGTGAGGGGAGATGTGTCTCGCCATCTACCTCAGAGTTAGTTTCCTTTTCTCTTTAGAATGGGTCATTAACAACCTCCTCTTAGACTTCTTTTCTACTTGAGAATAACTCGAGCCTGCCTTTCCCATCTTCTTGGTCCTTAAACACATTATCAATAAATGTTACAGGGTAAAAAATGAAATCCTGAAAAAATTACTTGGTTGGATCCCTCTAGGCTCTGGGGTTTAGTTTGCCTGGTTAGGTCGGTGCCAAAAGGTAAAGGATTTTCTTCTTGTAGCGGAGTTATTGAAGATCCTTCAATATTTTGTACAACAAGGACAAGGCTATTATTTACATTTTGCCTGGGCGAGGAGAGAAGATTTTGGATTTGTTGGGATGAGGTTGCTGATTTAGATGCCGAGGGTTGGTCTTTTTGGATTTGCAGGGAGGGGCTTGCCGGTTTGGATTTTTTTAGGTGTTTGAGAAGTGGTAGCCTTGGAGGATTTAGATTTAGTGGTTGAGGTTAGGTCACTAGGCTTCTTCTTCTTCTTCTTCTTCCTAGGACTTGGCAGCAAGGTGTCCTTAAAGTCCTTAACCTTAGAGGATTTTTCTTTCTTCAATCCCGAGACCTCCTTCTTGTCTTGCCTTTTGTGTTTAAGTGGGAAATTATCTTCCTCATCTTCTTTTTCAACATCATTACTATCCACTTCTTCATCTTCTACCTTACCATCTTTCTTTGTTTTGAGGCATTTTATCTTTGCTATATTCTTGTGAATAGCAATGATGCGGTGAAAGGTTGATGATGACCAAACTTCATCTTTCACTTCCACCTGAGGAAGCTTCTCCATCGTCAGACATGCCTTTAAGCATAACCTTTCTATTAAGTATAGGTAGGGTATTGCTCCTTGGCGATGGTTAACCCATGCTAGGATGTGCTCGCTTATGATTTCTCTATGTTCACCGAAATCTCCCTCATTATGCAGTACACTGACATGATCTGTTCCATGGATATGGTGCTATCATGACAAGTCAACATGATCTTTGTCTTTACAAATACCAGCTAAGCAATGAAGAATATCTTGCACGCATTAGATATGTCCTTGCTACTTACTCTCTCGAGTATTTGGCGACAAAATTTGGCCAAGCAATGAAGAATAACTCAACTAACATGATAAACCTTATAAGTTAGACTTATAAAAACTTATCACAAACCTAGACTACTTATAACATGTTAAAAGATGAATAGTAAAGACATGATAGAATGAAAAGGGACGAATATGCAATGTATAAAGAATGTAAATCTTTGGCCACAGTACAACGTGAACATCATACATTACAATGAAATGCAAAAATGGAAAGTAAAGAGGCGAAATATATTACAAATTAGCTAAGGGGAAGACCATGGTAGATCTTTCTTTAGTTTTCTCTCTAAGCTCTCACTTACAAGATTGACTAGAGAAGAGGGTGAACTTTTACAGGTGGAACCTTTCCATCGACTCCAATGGAGCTATCTAAGCTTTGGCCTATGCATACCGTATTTTGACTAATCTATTCAAACGTCTAGCCTCCTTTTCTTTGATGGAGGTAGAAACTTTATATAAGCTACTTGTATAGAAAACTTCCTTTCTGTGCATGTCGTCACTGACTTTAACCTTCTTATTCTTCTTCCGATTTTGTCAGCGCCAATTGTCAGTGTTGCATGCAGCTTTGTCAAATCACATCAGCTCCAACTACCATTCTTGTCTGCTAGTGAATCTTCATAGCATGTTAATGTGGTTCCTTGCCTAGAAATGTTTAGTTGCCACACAAACTTCTTACCATGTAGTAGCGCTCCTCTGTGATTCACTGTCTTTCTTCTTTTCTCTATAATCTTGTGATAAAACACTAAAAAACAAGATAAGACATGTGTGGAGACTTGTGCAAGTAGTATTATCTTATATTTATGAATTTACGACAGAAGGTACGCTTTTTGGCGCATTATCATGCATTTTGATTCCATTGTTCTACATAAAAGGCCATAATAATCTGTATTTCTACAAGTTATCAACGGGCACATGCATGAGCACAAGCTCTCAAGACGTCTGGTCATGTACTTGCCTTGAGCTTATCATGTGGCGTGCTTTGGCCACATGTGTTGTAGGATTTAGAAGATTTGATTAATTAAAGTATTTTTATACATTCTCTTCGTAGATTGAACACAAGTTTGAGTACGTGAATTAATTTCATACCTCTCGTCTACTTAATTATACTTCATTGATTCATCATTTAAGGCTCTATTTCTGTGACTTGCAACACGAATAGACTAAGTTATTGGATAAAATATGAATAATGTCACACTCTACCCCGAGTACCTACTTACATAATCCAAGACGTGGCATGAAGTCAACCAATGTCATTATTCTTCTAAACAACATCAATTAACCCTTACTACTACTCTTTTACAATACTAAACAACTTTGGTAAAGTAAAACTTCTGCAATGGAAACTACGAGAAACAACTTGAACAACTTCTTTACTTTAAACAGGTAGTCGAGGCTAAATGCCTTTGATTACAAACTTTACTTACATACCAAACAAAAATTAAACAACTTAGACATGGCAAAACTATATACATGATAAGATTAAAACTGACCCTTAATAACTAATCTATCAACAACTTTGCACAACAATCTAAAGACAACGATCAGGTTCTCGGATCACGACCTCTACTTGGAAAGTGGAAAAACATTTTGAAAGGGTGAGCTAAAAAGTCCAGTGAGTGATGATTTTATAAAATAGGCTCTTAAAGCAAACATACTTTAAACATTTCATAACATACCATAAATTCTTTAAGAAATCTCATTAAATGGAACATTTTCTAACATTCAAATACTTAACTCTGTATACTCTATACCCAGAAAAACTTAAACAAGATAGTAGAGCACCTTCGGTCATACTATCCCGCTAAACCTTGATCGAATAGCGAAGCACCTTTGGTCATACTATTCATTATAAACTTGGTCAGAATTGTAAAGCACCTTTGGTCATACTATTCTTGCATGAACTCGGTGGTAGTGGCTAAATGGTCAACATAGTCCTATACTCTTAACTGTGCACATTGACCATCGAGAACTTGGTATATAGAGTACCATGGTTTTCTCTTTAAAATCATTCTATTAAACTCATACTTTTCATAAATCATTGCTTGTAAATCTTATAAGTACATGCTTTCTAAAAAACATTTTTAAAGTCATGCTTTAGAACACTTTTCTAAATAACATGCTTAAAATAGAGATAAGGCTCACTTAAAAGCGTACTTAAATGATAGCTTATAAAACATATTAGAAATCATTTTATTACTCATAAATCACGGGTTAAAATTACTTTAGTAAACTCATTTTTCACTCACAGACTGCAAATCAAACCCTTGGTCGATAAGCTTGTTTGATTTCCTCTTATCGTGAAATAATGGGAAAAACCTCTAATTAATTATCTTTTATTCTAAAAACATCAAAAATTTACTTAAAGTTTCCCAAATCATCATAAACTACCCCAAAAGACCTAAAAAAACCTTCCAAAATCCAAAACGCATGCCCAACATGTCATGCTAATTTCTTAGGCTCGTCTGCTAACCTCTACTGCCGAAAACCTCACTCTTGGCTTGATCTCTACTTCTTCTTTAGAGCTTAATCACTTAAAATTCATAATTCAAATAAAAATACTTTCTTCTACAAACTTGAAGAAAAACATCTTAATATTCTTACCTTTTATAGCATTTTTGGAGTGCATCTTACTCAGATTCACTAGTGAACTGAACTTCTCGCCTTCTCTTATTTAAAATTCTAACTCTATCATATCTAAAATTCTTATCCAGCTTCCTCAATAAGATAGACTCAATTTCTGAACTTTCAAGACCAATTTGAGTGAAATTGCCCAAGTGAGTTGTGAGAAACTCCTTTATGAAGTTAGCTAAAACACCCAATCTCTATGATCCTTGTTTCTCGCCAACCTTAAGCACTCAAAATGCCTAAATTACTATTCCTTGATACTTAACAAAAAAAAATTCTTCTTTCTAACCTCTTAAACGCTTTGAAAAATCTACACTACCTAAAGTTCGAGTCTTACACATAGTTTGCCTTTTGGTGAGGACTATGCTATAAAAGGTATATTTCCTCACCAAACATTGATATTTCTTCTAATTCTGCATTGAGTAGAAGGTTTCTTGGGTAAGATAGGGTCAAACACAAGGAATTTCTATCAAATTTAGTTATAAAGTCTACTCCTAATTCCAGGCAATATAAATTCTATACAGTATAAATGTAAAACTATACTAATCTAATTATTTATAAAAAGGATTCTATAGTAGGTAGATGAAATGGAATGATTATGAAATGTGTACTAACTTGCATTAAGACAGATGAGAAAAGTCTTTGTATTAGCGATATAAGCCAAGTGAGATGTCCTTGATGCGAAATATCTCATTTAACCATCTTATATTTAAGGCGAGCAACCCTCAACGCCCAAACACCACACTTGTTCTTCTTTTGGGATATAAATGGTAAAGATAGATCAAGCAATATATATTTAGGTTTTCTTACCTATATGCATCTCGTTGCCTCTCTATTTAAGGCGAGCAACTTGTCAGTGCCTAAATACCATACTTGTTCTCCTTTTGGTTCACAAATAATTGGAGACAAAACACTATAATGAAATTTGTTTCCAGACTTTGTTTTGCAATTATTTAGCGAGGTCTTCCTATTTACACTCTTGAGCAGTTGGTGATGAGTGCTAATCGACAGATAAAGTTAAGCTCATGCTAAACACGATGAGTCTTATAATTAAAGATTCCTTACAAGTACATAATACACACTTAAACTACTAAAAACACTTCAACAAGATAAACAGTAAAGAGATGAAAGAGAGACAGTGGATGAAACATGCATTGTATTGATAATGTAGGCCTTTCGGCCATAAGAATAAGAATATTTATATAACACATTACAAAGTACAAAAATGTAAAGCAAAGAAATGAGTTGACCTGTAGAATGCATTTTCATGCATTCCTTGACTCTTTTACAAATCAGGGGAATGGTGGATGAGCTTCTCTCTCAAAGTTTCCACTCAAATGGTATCAGCTGTGCTTGTTTTCCGCTGTGCTTGTTTTGTTCCATCATATGGTATCAGAGCATGTTTTATCTTTACCCAAATGCATGTGGTGGGTTCATATTTATTAGATAAATTATGGTTGAACTAAAATGAATATATTATGATTTTGGCCCTAAATTTAGTGTTTTTTGTTCTAATTATTGTAATTAGCCTTGTTAAAGGCTTGTTTTTAGTGTTGCAAATTGTTTGTAATTATAAAAGAGACTTTAGAGTAAAAATTAGGCTGTAATTGGTTCAATCGGGAGAGAGAAATTCAAAAAATTGTAGAAAATAAAAGGACAGACCCAAAAACCCAATTTTGACCCAGCCCGTGCCCGCATTCCATCTGGCTTGCGCCCGTGCGCTCCATCCGGCCCATGCCTGCAGCCAAGCCCAAATCCCAGCCGAGCAGCACGCTGCATTTCGACCCAGTCGAGTCGTACCCTTCATTCTGGTCTAACCGCGCCCGCCACCTGATTCATATTGATTTTGAGCCGATTCAAGCTGTTTTTGATGGGTTTTCAGCCGGTTCGATGTTTTCGGGAGTGGTTCTGTACTTCTCCAAATTATTATTGTAATAGTTTAGTTTTTAGCTTAATTTAGGGGCCAAAAATCAGTTCATTTTAGGGTGTTTTTTTTATTTTATGCATGTGATGTATGTTTTAATTATTTTAAATATGTATGTGCATTTTGAATGTCATATAGATTTAAAATCCCACCATAGGTTAACATGTTCATGCATTAAAAGTATGATA
>JBBPDI010000020.1:17911258-17933571 GCA_037974545.1 Cucumis variabilis
GAAGGTCATTTAGAAGGAAGGTCAGAGTGACCTAAAGCTCACTTGGTTTGTCTCCTCAATAGGACCACCATTTACTTTAGCAATATTGAAGTATATCATCATGTCCAGGACATCTTCTTTAACAGAGATCCATTCCTTCATTCACTCGGTGTAAATATGCTTAATTTATTCGTGTCTGAGGGACCATGAAGGCTGACCAAACATCTCTATCAATGAATCCATAACCTATTTATTTGTGGCTAAGGATTCATGTTTCTTTGCCAAAACATCAAACATGCTGGCAAGAACATAGACACAGGCCTTTTCATTGGCCTTAACCCATCGATCATATGCTTCTCCAACATTTTGATTAGCATTTAAGGTTAGGGCTTGAGGACATTCCTCAGTTAAGACAAACCTTAAATTATCTATGACAAGTATTGTATTTAGGTTTGATTTTCATGTCACATAATTGTCACTTTTAAGTTTCTTAAAAGCTAAAAGTTGTACTATTGAGCTATTCATGCTGAAAAATAAAACATATTTTATTTAGTAAAAAAATTATAACCCTTTAAGAACCAATTTAGTTTAGCAAATAATGTACCCATCATTCTTATATTTTGCAATGATATTTCAAAGATTTAGAATAACCTCCATCGAAAGTACTCGATTATTCCTTCTTTGAACCAAGATAATCTTAACTAGATACTAACTCTAGAATAACATTTTATTCTTTATAGCACTTAATTATCGCTACTTTGGTCAAAAGTTTACTAACAACTTTAGTAATTCTTGTAAGTGTAACCCACTATTATTTTTGGATTTCAGTAATCATAATCATAATCAATATGAAAGAGACCCGATCCATATTTGAAGTTTGCGGTGTTTCGAATCCTATAATAAAACCCTTCGAAGGGAACGTCACTTTAGGACAGACAAGTAGGCACATTATAGGAATATTACAGTGTGACCTAATGAAAGAGATCGTGGTCTATGTTGTGACATATCCCTCACCCACTTACTATGAACTACTTCCCTTATTCACCTTGATATTGATTCATGCAAACACTCTTCGAAAGGAGTCTGCTCCTATGCACGATCTAAAGTCATACAGTAATCTCACGGTGTGAACTATTAGGGATGCTAGAGCTAAAAGTATACTACTTTTCTCTAGCTTAAGTGTTCTATGATAGTTTTTTAAGGGTATAATAAAATTAAGATTATATTTAGGCTAACTTAAACATATCTTAAGTCTAAGTGAAACATCTGAGCATAACCATTATACCAAATTTTAACCTAGGTGTTGGGGTCTATGTGATAAACCAATTTTATTACCTCACATCTCTCACACATGCTCATAAAACTAGGTTAATAAGCTCAAGAACCGATTATAATCTCCAAGTATCAGGTGTTCCATAAACCGTCAACTTAAGAACCTCCAATCTTAGTCATCTTATCTAACCTATTGACAAGATCGAATTAGTTGAGCCTCTTGTAACCAATTTTACAAGCTATCGACCTAATTCTATGAAAAATTGATTGATATGATTTTAACCTAAGTGAGTATGCAACTTATCTTTAGTAATAGATTTTAAAAGTCTAATCGTTTTATAACACTTATAAAAGAACTAGGCAATACTATAATAGTCATCCAACATCCATTATATAATCATTATATAAAGAAATCAATTAATATGGATTTTAATTTATTTAACTTTTAATTAAGTCATATTTAATTAAATTAAACAAATCAATAATTAATTAATCTATTCATTTCATTAAATCATATTTAATCAAAATTAAATTAATTAATTAATCATATTAACTATTTTCATATTAGTTAATTAACATGCATACTATACATTGTAACCATTATAACATATTTTCAATGCATGAACATGTTAACCTATGGTGGAATTTTAAATCTATATGGTATACAATTTAAATTTTAATTAAAACATACAACACATAGATAATTAATTAAAACACCCTAAAATGGACTGGTTTTGGCTCTTAAATTAAGCTCCTAAATGAAGTACATAAGAGCTTCAAACCACTCGAACCAGTTGGAAAAACACCAAAAACAAGTCGAACAGATCCATAAACTATTTAAATCGGACCAAGTGCGTGCAGGTTGCATGAAAGGGCAAAAGAAATCGGGTTCTATATGGGTTTTTGGTCTAGTTGTCGGATCTGAAAGGGTTTTTCGAGTTTTTCCTCATCTTTTATCAAATTTCTAACTTTTCTCTATCCGAGTTAAATCAAATACAACTTAATTTCAACTCTAATAACTCTAAAAAAATATAGATCCTTAATAAAATTATTACAACAATACATCTAATTTAGGGTTAAAACCATAATATATCAATTTTAGTTTAACCACAAAAAATTATCTAATAAATTGAACACCCTTATATGTGTTAGGGCAATTCTTAACCCTTTTATCACTAGCTTAATCTCAACCCATAGAGTACATATATTCATTATTTTGATTTTTTTTAATTAAAAATGTAATAGGAGACTCCATTACGAATTTAACATAACAAAAGTTACTTGAATCAGAATCTAAACGAAGGAAAACGAGCAATTTGAAAATCAAGGGCATTGTAATAAATATTGCAAACTTCCACTGGCATGTGTCATCTTCCCATTCATATGCATAATCAACCTCAACGTCACACGTTCAAGTCTTCAAGGCTACAAAATATTTCTTTAACAATTTCCTTAATGGCAATATGGTAAATAAGTTCAAAGACCGCTCTGTTCATTTCTGCTACATTGAATTGGACTATCATATCGAGAACATGTTCTCTAACAAATTGACCCTCATTCATACATACATTATAAATGTGTTTAATAGTCTCTTGTCAGATCTCTAACAGATCTGAATGGACAATTGTCACAACATCTCTCGAAGGGAGTCCATAATCTGATGTGCAGTGACCATGGTCACGTGTTTCTTGAGATGTAGACTCGGTCCTTTGTCGAGCGATCATATGCATCCTTAACAATATAAGATACATTTTGAGTATAGAAATGAGGACATTCCTTCATTAAGATGAAGTGTATATTAGCAATAACTAGAATCATATTTAGTTTCGATTTCCACTGTTTAATTGTCATTTTTAAGTAGTACATAATTGAGGAAGACATGCTGAAATAACAAACAATTGACCTTATTGGTTATCTTTGTCTTAACTCATTATCCAAAATATCCAATCAATTCAGCAAAAACAAACAATCAAAGAACCTTAATCAAAAGAATGATTTAGTTTTTGCAACGATACTTCAAAAGTTTAAAGCAATAGTTACCAAAAAGGTGATCAACTACTCCTCTCCTGAATTGAGACAATCTCAGCTAATTACTAATACCATAGTAACTTTTATTCCTATAATTCTTAACTATCGTTGTTAGGTCAAGAAATTATTAATTAACTTAATTCATTTCGTGAGTGTGACCCTACCATTTTCAGATCCTAGAGGTACGCTTCAACAAGCTATCGTTAGGAAAGACAACTGTTGAAGATTAACTTAAGAAACTCTATCAATTTATGGAGCTTGTGTTGTTTCTACTTCTATAATCAGGCCCTCCAAAGGGATGGTCGGTCTAGAACGACACACAAGCAAAACCTAGAAATCTCACAATGCAAGTTAATGAAGGAGGCTGTAGGATACGTTGACACAAGTCATTCTCCCACTTGCTATGAATATTTACCCTACTCACTTTGTTATTGACACATACAAACACTTTTCGAAGGAAGGACGTGCTTAGGACGACACGAAGCCAAGTATGGATCTCATGTGTCAACTATTAGAGATGTGAGTGCTAAAAATTGATATATCATATATATCATTTTTCTCCCACTAAAATGTTCTATTAATTTATTGTTTGTTGTACTTAGCTAAAATTCCGACTAAATAAATATAACTAAGTCTATTCTTATTATAACTCTTATAATAAAACTTTACTCTACAGTTTTTAAGTGTATTAAATCATTTAATTTACCTACTGACATCTTATGCTAATAGGAATAAAGTTAATTCAACATCGATTCTTGGTCAGTTCCCAGGTAGGAGATGTTTGGTACGCCACCAACTTAAGTACCTCCACCCTTAAACAAGACTTTACCAGTAGAGTTCCCTTATAATCTTAAATCCTATTTTTCCTACTTAGTTTCATTAAACTAAAATAAAACTTAATTCTAAACCTATTAGATTTAATGTGATCTAAGGTCTATATAATTTTGAACAATTTAAAATTAAATCAAATTTATCATAAGATCTTTTATTTGCATGCAACTTTTTATTATAGGTTGATGGTTTCTAATTATCAAATTTTATAACTATTATAAAATTAATTAATTAGCCCTATATTGAATTTTTTGTCCTAAAACTCGTAGTTTGTAGTTTAAATTATATTATATTCAATAAAGTGGTTAGTAAGGACTTTTTAGTGAAAATAAGAATACTATAATCTTGAATCCAATAAACTAAGATCATGAGGCTATCTACTGTAGACTTGAAATTTTTATAAAGACATAAACGTAGATCAAGTTCGAGTATATACCCCAAACGATCTATAGTGTATGAATAAGTTTGGGTGCCTTATTCTAGGGTCACTATGGATAGGGTCTGCTTTGTAATTAGAACAAATGATGTGATCCAAAATCGTTCATGTAGAGAGACATGGAAGTGGAGGCATCCTATGTAAAGAGTTTACATAAGACTGAAACCATGAAAGTCACTTTTAAGTTATAACACCGTTGACTAAAACTAACTATTTCGGTTATTGATAACCTAGTTACCTTAATCTTAATCCTGAGCTAACTATGAACTTCTATTTACATGGAATAATCCTCAGGTCTACAGAGGTGAGGGAAGCTCAGCAATGCTGGCCCAACAAGTCTCACATTTCATGGGTAAGATTGGGTGGATGGCTAGGGGCATAGGGTGCAAGACAGAATTCGCTCCTACCCACTTTTGGGTTAGTAGATAGGTTGTTCTCTTAAGGACTGAATCCATGTATTGAACAAGGGATCCCACCTTCTCATTGGCCCGAAAGGAATTCAGTTTATAGGTTGGATCTTAAACGAATTGTTTAATAGTGGATTGGTGGGACTTAAGGAGCAAGATGTAATCTCAAGGATAAAACGATATTTTGACCCATCCGATATTACGAACAACCTGTGAAGGATTAACTTACTGTTCATGGTTATATCAGATAGATACAAATATATTTATAGTGAGAGGAGTGCAACTACGAGACATTACTTGAATGACCCGTTAGTTAACGAATGTTGATTAGCTCGGTCTAAAAAGGTTTTAGCTAGTTAATCTCAGATCGTTGGAGCTTATGATCTATAAGTTCATTAGGTTCTCCTGCTAGCTCATATGGAATAAACTTAGAACAATATGCTGGAATAATTCGAATTGTTCAAATTAGGTAAAGAGAGAGAAATTGATAAATATATGTGATAAAGTCATCGATTATAAGTTTGAGATAGAGCTTTATGTTTAAATGTGATTTAAATATTAAAAATATGAATATAGATTCATATTCACATGGAAATGGTCAAATTTGTAAAAGTCAAAATGTTGACTTTTGACTTTGAAAAGTCAAAGTCAAACTTTAATTGGTCAATATATTCAAATATGATTTGAATTTTTAAAAAATGAATGTGGACTCATGCGCGAGAGATCAGAATTAGTCAAGAAAGTCAAAATGATAAAAAGTCAAAATGTTGACTTTTGACTTCACTTTGACTAGAATGGTCAAATGACCACTTTGCCCTTAACTAAAATTAGTGAATAAATCCAACATTTTGTTGGATAATCCCACCAACTCTTAGGGAGTTATGTGGAAGCTCATGGTGATGACACCAAACCCACTAAGCGAAATTGAAATGGTGACTAATTCCACTTTGTAGATGGAAAGTAAGGTGTTGACTTTGGGTGAACTAATTACATGCAATAGTTGCATGTAATTAGATTATTTAAAATATTTTTTCAAATATTATAAGATTTTTGAAATTTTGGTAATTTTTTTATTTTACAAAATTATACCAATTGGTTATTTCTCTCGCAAATCTTCTAATTGATTTCCCTCCTCCAATTGTCACATCTCTCTCTTAAATTTCTCCACCTTACGGGTCCCACAACCCAGTTCTAAATTTGAACAATAGCGGGTCAATCTTAGTGGTTTTGACTTCAAATACATGAGGAGATTACGAGGATTGAAAGACTTCAAAGGTAAGTTTTTTTTATAATCCTTAATTTCCTTTAATTAGGGTAGATTATGCATGTTAATCTCTAAATTAGTTTAGATGCAATTAAAGTAATTTTTTTTATTCGTTTATCCCTTGCACATGTCTACTATTTTCCTTCATGTGGTATCAAAGCATGCTAGTTTTACTCAATTGCATATGGTGGACATTTCAATTTATTTGATAAATTATATGAATGAACTAAAATGGATAGTTTATGGTTTTAGCTCTAGATTAAGTACTTTTTATTTGTTGTAATTGACCTTTGTTTTGTGCCCTTATTTTCATGTTAAATGGTCTAAAATTTTATAAGAGTCATTAGAGTTAAAAATAGATTTAGTTGTTACACTGGAAGAGAGAAAGTTCAAAGTTATTTTGGAGAAAAATGCAGGACAAACCGTTTGGATGCGCCAAACCCAACCTGAATGCCAGCTGACCCTGTTTGTTTCACGAGCATCCATCAGGCCTTTGATCGTGCATCTAGCCCGTTCGACCTAGGAAACTGCAGCCTGCGGCCCACGCCTGAGGTAGCCTTTTTGCGCGTGCTCGATTTCGTTGACAGCTCGTGTCTTGGGACAAATATTAACCCGTTTAAAGATAGTCTATTCTCAATTCTTATCATACATATATTCACTATTTTTATATTTTTATGTATAATATGAAAGTAGACTTCAATACGAATCCAAGTACACAACAATCACCTAAATTAGAGTTCAAACGAACAAGAACGGGCAAATTAAACATAAGGGACATTTTTGTAAATAAAATGCAAAAATGTGAAAAAATACCAATTTTTCATATTTTTTAGTGGGAATGGGCTTGAAAGTCTAATTTTGGGCCTATTTGCTATAATTACCCAATTTTTCCAAAAAAATATCCATGATAACTCCTAATTTCACAAGAGAATTTAATCTGATTCACTATTCCCTCCAAAATCATTCCCAATTTCTCCTAAATTCCAAATTCAATACCTTCATTCTATAATTTTTGGATCTTCAACAAATTTTTCAGAATTATTGAAGATGCAAGGCTAATTTCTTGAGGTAATTTGGACTTAAGTGATTCTAATCTTTGAGAATTTTATTACTTTGATTTTTCATTATAATTAGGGTTTGATTAATCTTTGATCTTGATGTAATTTTTTAGATTCATCAATCAATTGTATCAAGAATTAGATCTTTGATTCATTTTTATTAATTTTTGTAATTTTGATTCTTGTTCTTTGATTTTTTGGTTCAATCTTTGTATGCAATTTACCCCAAGTATATCAATTAGTACAAGATTAATTGAATTACTTGTTTCTACAAAAAAAAAAAATCTCTTGATTCTTGATTTTATCTCTCTCATTCTTGAAATTGTTTAATGTCTTATGAATTTCAATTGTTCTTGAGTCAATTCTTGGAAATTAAATGCATTCTTTTTTAGTACACAAATTAATTCCCATTTAATTCCTTGGTCACAATATTATGAATGATCTTGTAATCTTCTTTAAAGAACAATTAGGGGTTTAGTTAAGATGGCAAGAATTAAACTAATCCTCCATAAAATTCATCTCTTTTCTTGAATTTTGATTCAAAATTCCTCCAAAATCAAGCAATTTGATCTTGTGAGAAATCTTGAATAAAAAATCCCCTCTGAATTAAGCATGACTCAATTTTCTTTACTTTCTTTGATTCAATGATAAGATTCGATCCATGCATAAGCCCATTCCTCACTTCTCTTCTTGGAATTCAATCTTTAATATCTCTTTTTGTGAATTGTGTTGCAAACTAAATTCCCCTTCTCATTCTCCCTTATAATTTCCCCAAATATTGTTTTCAATGCTTTTTATTTCTTTTTGTTACTAATCTCAATCTTTTCAAGCATTACATTTAAGAAAACATCTATCATACACTCTATTGGATTCGACACCTGTGTTTGTACCTATCTACAATAAAAGTGAAGGGTAAACTAGAAATAATTTTTTGTCAAGGCGGTTTAGGTAAGTACCCTTCGCAACCACTTTCGAACATAAATGTGTTGATAACAACCTTGCCTATTTATTTTGCATAATTCTTTACTTTTTGCATATCAATTTTGACCTTGTCATCGTGCCTGAATGCCTGACTTGGTACCCAACTCGGTCCCTTTTGTGTGCCAGTATGCTTGCCACGCGTCAACTTCACTTGATCTGTCTTTGACTCTTTCTGACTTGATTGGTGACCCGCACCTGCTGGCCCCTATTTTGCTAAGCTAGTTCAAGCCCATGTGATGGGTTTGGGGCCGGTCAAAAGAGTTATTGGGTCGATTCAGCTTCATTTATGGTTTTTCCAATCGGTTTGAGTTGTTTAGGAGCGGTTTATGTACTACACCAAATTATTATTGTAATAATTAGTTTTTAGCTTATTTTATGAGCCAAAATCAGTCCATTTTAAGGTGTTTTTAATTAAATTAAATTGTATATGCATAGTGTATGCCATATAGATTTAAAATCCCACAGTAGGTTAACATGTTCATGCATTGAAAGTATGTTATAATGGTTATAATGTATACTATGCATGTTAATTAATTGATATGATTAATTAATTGTTTAATTAATTTTGATTAAATATGATTTAATGAAATTAATGATTGATTTATTTAATTTTATTAAATATTTATTAATTAAAAGTTAAATAAATTGTTAGATGAATGGTTATATCAGTCCATTGGTTTATATAATGGTTATATATTGTTAGATGAATGTTATAGAATTGTTAAAGTTTTTATAAGTGTTATAAAATAAATTAAGCATTTAAAGTCTATAACAAAGATAAGTTGCATGCTCACCGAGGTTAAAAATCATATCAACCAATTTTCATAGAATTAGGTTGATATCTTGTAAAATTGGTTACAAGATGCTCACCTGAATACAGTCTTGTCAACAAGTCATATAAGATGATTAAGGTTGGAGGTTCTTAAGTTGACGATTTACGAAACACCTGCTACTTGGAGATCGTAATCAACTTTTAAGCCTAATTAACCTAGTTTTATGACCATGCGTGAGAGTGTGAGGTGTAAAGCAGATTTATCATCTATACATTGTAGGTTAAAATTCGGTATAAGGGTTATGTTGGATGTTTCACCTGGATTTAGGATATGTTTAAGTTAGCCTAAATATGATCCTATTTTAATGAGTACCCTTTAAAAAATCATCATAGGACACATCAACTAGAGAAAAGTAGCATACTTTTAGCTCTAGCGTACCTAAGAGTTCACACCATAAGTTCTATACAGGACTTTGAGCTGTGCATAAGAGCGGACTTCCTTCAGAGATTGTTTGCATGGATCAATTTCAAGGTGAATAGGGGAAATAGTTCATAGTAAGTGGGTGAGGGATATGTGACAACACATCCTACAGTCATTTTTATTATGTCGCACCATGAGATTCCTATAATGCACCTGCTTGTCGGTCCTTGAGCGACGTTCCCTTCAGAGGGTTGTATTATAGGATTCAAAACATTGCAAACTCCAAATTTGGATAGGGTCTCTTTGATCGGTTTTCATAATGACTTTTTTCATCACACGATTAAATAACTTGGATAACAAGGCAATCAACTCAACAAGAATTGTAAAGACCCAACTCATTATACTAAGTTGAGGTCATTACCATTAAAATAAATAGAGACTTTTTATTTAAAATAAAAGAAAATACTAAACTTAAAGAAAATATTTCAAATATTCATTTAAAAATTAATAATGAAATATATAAAAAAGAAACATAAATAAATATAATACTAGTTCAGGCCCTAGTTGAAATAAATAGAAAATATCTAAAAGTAGTCATAAGTTCTAAAGTAAAATATTGTAAATCAATGCTTAAAACATAATTACGAAAGAAATCATAAATTGCCTCCTATGGCAAACTACAGTCACTTCTTGTCATTCGTCAGCTTGCCTTTACCTCTACTTTTGCTTGAAAAAAAACTTAAACATAGAAAAGAGTGAGTATAAATTTATACTCAGTAAGGGACTCACTACTACTCTGTTAACTTTTCGTTAGAGTCCTGTAAGGAAGTACAACATAACTATTGTGCTTTCGAACACACGCTATCTAGTGATTCCATAGGGATACATCTGGGCTCTCCGTGAACCCAAAGGAAACACCCTAAAGAAGAGACGGGCTTTAACTGATTCTATCGAATCACACATAAAAGCTGATCACATAGACATAAATAGAACACTCATATGGTACGACTCTAACAGATAAAACTAATAGAACACCATAACCTATACATGTATATCATGACATAAATATCATAAGCTCAGTCAAACATATATCAATCATGGCATATCCAGTCATAGCACGTCTCATTCCTAATGTATCTTGGTCATAACTTATTTCAGTCATACATATCTCTGTCATACATAATGGTCATCTATGTAGCCATTTAAAACAGTCATCTTTAATAATCAATTTATGCATATTTGCTACATTAATGCATAATAAGGAACATACATATAAAATTTAATGTCGAAAGTCTAATAGGAGAATCTCTTATTGGAGATTAGCTAAAGTGTTGTTGACAGTCAATTTCCTAATTAGAGTCCTAAACATAAACACATACACAAAATAAAAGCTATTAAATTTTGTCAACCAATCCATCCAATTATTTAATAAGTATCTAAGTAGATACCAAAACCACAAAAATTTAGTCAATCTTCAAGTAAAAATAATCAAACTTAACCCAAATTGTGAATTTATCTCAAACCAATAATTATCATTTGATGGATATACCTAACCCAATCAAAAGTTATCAAAATTGACTAAAAGGTGAGTGGCTTGGAGAAAACAAAGCTCCCCTCACTTTAATGGAGTTTGGCTCGGAAACGACTCACACGGGCGGCTCATGCAGAGTGGAACAGAGAGGCTCAGCTCGGGTGAAGAACGCGACTCACGTGAACGTCATGGCTCAATCAAGTACTCGTCTGGGATGAGTGGCTCGTGCAAAACGTCTCCGATCTACAACCAAATGGCTTCATCTACGTGTGGCAGAGTTCAACGGTGATTTGGCTGAAACGTGGAAGAAGACTGACGTCCACGTGTGAAGGCATACGGTAGAGTGCGACAAAGGAAGATGAACGGCTATATGGCTCGACGGTTCGACATAACGACGAAAGAGAGAGATGCGATGGTACGTCGACGGTCGGAGATGGTGAGCGGCGGTAGAGATGCGGCGGGGTTAGGGTTTCTCAAGATGATTAGTTCCCTTCTTTTCTTTGCACGTGGAACGAGAAGAGAATAAAAAGGAAATTTTAATAATAATAATAATATATCGATAATATATTGAGGAATTTTTTAAAATAGTAGATTTTACAAAATATTTACAACCTATAACAAATTCTATCATTGATAGTCATTGATATGCTATAGTGATTGAAGACTATGAGTGATAGAATCCAAAATTTTGTTGTATCTCCTAAATATTTTAATTTATTTTGCTATTTTTAAAAATGCCCCTAATATATTATTATATTATTAGTTTTTTTCTTCCTTTTCTTTTTCAATAAAATATTTCTTCCTTCAAATAAAATTTCCATCCTATCAATCTTTTACCTTTTTTTTCAAAACTTAACAATATAATAAATCTCATTCTCTCTCCTTATTAATTATAATCCATCAAATCACCTCTTTTTATTTTTTTCCCAAAAACTAAACATAAAATCTTAATAATTATAATAATTATATTATCCTTAATATAATTATTATTCTCTTCCATAATTAATATTATCTTAATATTTCCATTCCAAAATCCAATTAATTATCTATAAATTTATTTTCAACTCATACAAATTTATCATTAATTTACCAAATTAAGTTATCAAAAATCATTTAACAAATACCTAAAATAACACTAAAAAAATTTCAATAAAATTAAGTAAATTCAAGATAATTAAAATTAAAAATTACCTTAATTTTTTTTGTTAGTGTTACAAGAATATCATCAAAATTCTGAGAATATACACTAACTTCATCAACACAGACAGATTGAAAAGCATTTTTT
The DNA here is from genome assembly GCA_037974545.1 of Cucumis variabilis. Taxonomy (NCBI): domain Eukaryota; kingdom Viridiplantae; phylum Streptophyta; class Magnoliopsida; order Cucurbitales; family Cucurbitaceae; genus Cucumis; species Cucumis variabilis. The sequence continues at coordinate 17,923,524 of JBBPDI010000020.1, forward strand.
TTTTTTTTTTTTAGTTTTAACTTCCATTTATCGTTCAAACGTTAGTAAAGAACCAAAGAGTGCATACAATTTCATGGATGTTATGTCTTGTCCTTCTTCAACTGTAGACTTTCATGGTCAAATTTTATACAAGTTTTTCTTTTCACATCCCGTCCTAAAGATGAGAAATCCTTTTCAATTGAATCGGATTTAGGCTCCTTCTAAAGTAGTGTAGTATGTTCAATTTGAAAATATATTTAGTCAATTAGCAAGACACTAACAAATCATAAATATATTTTTTTTTTTTGTTAATTTTCATAAATATAACAAAACCCAAAAATAGTGACGGTCCATGTCCTTGATATTACAAACGATTTGTCACATTTCTTTCTTCTTCTTCGTGATTTATTTATCCTCTCTTCCAAATTTCTTCACCATCTCTTCTAGATTTTCTTTCTTATATTTTTAAACGATTTATTCTTCTGTTTAAATCTCTTATTTCACCTTCACCATTTTCGACAAAATTCTTTAAAGATATTTCATCTTCCTCATATTCGAGAATATCAAGATCGTTTAAATACCATTTTGACATAACCTAAATGATCGTTTATTATTGTCAACATGATCGTTTACCATAATAAACACGATCGTTTAAATTTGAAGCCCTCTTTCCATCGTTTAAAAAGAACTACACGATCGTGTTGATATGATCTAAACAATCGTGTACTAATATCTAAATGATCTTACACCCAAGATCGTGTACCAAGATCATTTTGATTTGGTACAAGATCGTGAACCAAAATTGTTTAGATTTGCTACAAGATCATGTACCAAGATATAAACGATCGTGTACCGATATCTAAACGTCTTGTACCCAAGACCGTGTATCAAGATCTAAATGTTCGTATACCAATAGCTAAACGATCTTGTACCAGATCTACACGATCGTATACCAAAATCATTTAGATTTGGTACAAGATCGTTTAGCTATTGGTATACGTTCGTGTATCATGATTGTTTAGAAAAAGACTACTCGTGTGTGTGTAACCAATTAACAGTGTGGTGATTGGGGTATTTTTAGCATTTCACAATTTTCGCCTGTAGGTTTTTTTCGTTTTAAGATATAGTTCTATGTCGTCTAAATATTTTACCAGTTTGCTATATTTTTTAAAAGATTCTTTTATTTTTTTTGCATTTTAAAGATTTTTATATTATAATTAGAATGCTTTAAAATGTCAACATTATTTTAAGACAGAACTTTATTATAAAATCAGATTCTTTGATAAAGAATAATTAAAGTGCTAAATATTCCAAAAAAGAATATGGGTACTAATTTTTTGTCTTCAACTTTTAAGACCTCTCGTTTCAAATGAATTGGATTGTAATCTAAGTTTTAATTTCACTTGTTCTAATTCCAAAACTTGGTTTTGTACAAAGACTTTCTTTTTCTTTTTTCTTTTTTTTTTTTCCAACTCTCAAATACTGAATTACTGACTGTATGTAATTTTGACAAAAAGCAAAATATTTAACAAGTAAAAAATTGGTTAATGTCGACTGTGAAATTCTTTTTCTTAAAAAAACCTCAGAACTTAAACCATGTCCAAAATGGACTAAATTAGGCAAAGTTTGATTTGAAAATTAAACGAAAATAGTTTTCAAAAGTGAGGAACTATTGTAATCAAAGAGTTATTGCAAATATTTATAAAATATAGTAAAATTTCAAATTTTATCAATAATACACACGGATAAACTACTATGAATGTCTATCAATATTACTGGTGTCAGTGTCGATCAATCATAGATCTAAAATTTTGCAATAGATTATAAATATTTTGATTCATTTTTCTAAAATTTTGTTTTTATTTTTAAAATTTAACAAAGAATTTAAGAAAAAATAAGGAAACTTTTGAAAATACTTACAAATATAGTAAAATATTAAAATCTATATGTGATAGATCACGATATATCGAGATAAACTACGATATATATATAGATAGATAGACAGACAGATAGATAGATAGATAGATAGATAGACATAAAGAACAATCTAATCTAGGTCTATCGCAATCCATTGTTGATAAATGGTGATATTTTTTTTTACATTTTTGTCCATTTTGTTATGTTTAAAAATAGAAAAAAAATGATTTTTTTTTAAAAATAAAACAAATGGGTAAAATATTTACACCGTATAAAACAATTTCGAAAACGAAAAAGCCCATAGATCCAACCATGGAAAATACCTAAAAAGCCTCAGTCAACACGCTATTAATTGACAACTTTCACGCGTAATATATTTGGCTACACAATCATTTAGATTTAGCTAGACGATCGTTTAGATTTGGCGACATGATGGTTTAGATTAAGGTACCCAAATCTAAACGATTTTTTTCTATATTCTTTGTACATATTGTTTAGATTTGGCAATATGATCGTTTAGATTTGGCTAACCAAATATTAACAAATTTTTTTCCAATATTCTTAGTACATGATCATTTAGATTTAACTATCCAAATTTAAACTATTTTTTCCAAGATTATTTGGTACACGATCGTTAGATTTGATTACACGATTGTTTAAATTTGGCTACCCAAATCCAAACAATTTTTTTTCAAGATTCTTTGGTACACGATTGTTTAGATTCTTTGGTTAACTTAGATTTGGGTTTAGATTTGGCTACCCAAATCTAAACGATCGTGTACCAATATTTCAACTATTTTCTTCAACATCTTTTATATTTGGTAAACGATCTTGAGCCAAATAATACTCTGAAGAAAATAAATACAAGATTTATGATTGTTTGAAACAAATATCATGATTTCAAAAAAATATAAAAGAAATTGCAGAAGAAGAGAAGAAAGAAGATGAAAAGGAAGGGCAAACCAATATTATTTTAAAAAATGGCCGGCTTCATAAGCTTTTTTATTTAGTTACACAGTTCGTAAATAATTTGGTCTTTTGTTATATTTATAAAAATTAACTAAAAAAAGTTTTAATATATATATAATTCAAAGAATGTAATTGAACGACTTAGCAACCGCTACTTTTTCAGTTTTTACTATAACTTTCCACATTTTTTGTTAAGGCTAATTTTATCGATTTGGATATTAGAGTTGGTTTAATTTTTTGTTCATTAGTATCATCTGTTCAAATCTAATTTGAGGAAATTAGTTTGTCTAGGAAAAAAATTGAAGAAATTATATTTAAATGGATTTAGTGAAGGGTTTTTTAAAAAATATAACAAAACGGCAAAATATTTACAATGTATAGAACAATTTAGTAAATGAAAAAAAGCTCACAATCCCACAATAAAAAATATAAAAAATGCCTCCGTCAACACGAGCGTAATATATTTGGTACACGATCTTGTACCAAGAATATTTAGATTTGGCTACCCAAATTTAAACAATTTTTTTCAAGATTCTTTGATACACGATCGTTTAGGTTTAGCTATTCTTTGGAACAAGATCGTTTAGATTTGGGTAGCCAAATCTAAATGATTTTTATTCAAGATGGTCATTTAGATTTGGATACATGATCATTAGCCATATCTAAACGATTTTTTTCAAGATTTTTTGTTACACGTTCATTTAAATTTAGCTATTGTTTGGTACATGATCATTTAGATTTGGGTACTCAAATCTAAATGATTTTTTTCAAGATTCTTTGATATACGATCATTTAGATTTGACTACTCAAATCTAAACGATTTTTTTCAAGATTCTTTGATATACGATCATTTAGATGTGGAGTCAAATCCAACTATGAGGCCCTAATCTACGAGAAATGATGCAAACAGAGGATAAGCGATGTAAAGAGAAGAGCTTAAGTCAGATTCTATCGTGTGAAGCTAAGTAACGCAATAAGAACGACTCTGGGAAGAAGGCATGCATTGAACACCAAAGAGTTAGGTGTTTAGCATGGTACTGCGAGAACAAATGAGGCAAGGAAGTAGATGTCTTGTCAAAGTGACTTGACAACTCATTGTGGGAAGGTAAACAACGATGACTTTTTGGGAAGAAGGAAAGGACAATTGGACGATTTAAGATTTTGGCTTCCCAAGGAGATAAGGTATGCGTCTCAAGGAAAAGTCAAATCATCGCTGACAGTTACACTACATGTCGAGTTTGGGTTGACAATATTGCATGGCGTGTTAGCAAAGTGACACGTGTAAAGCGCAAAAGTGACACTTGGATGTGAAAGGCCTCTATAAATAGGACTGAAATCCAAAGGAAAAGAAGGTTTTAAAAGTGTTAGATTTCTAATAAAAAGTGAGAAGAGATAGTTAATGTTGAACGGTCAGTTTTAGAAATTGTTGGACGAGAAGAGAAAGTCGAAAGCAGAGAAGAAAGAAGTGGAGACTAAGTATCTTCATGGAGTGATTCTTTTAATGATCAAATGTTATGAGTGACAAAACAAGATTTCATTATAGTTTCTAAGTTGCTATTAAATACTTTCTATGTCTGATTATATGAGTATTCTTCTGTGAATGATTCTTTTACTGAACAAATGATTTATGAGCTCTTTATAATGAATAAGCAATTGTAAAATGACTAATCAGCTTTCAAACATAAATTTAGAAACTGTTGCTTATGGTTAAATGTTTCCATGCTTGCATACGATTATCTAATAATTGCTTAAGAAAGGAAAATATTTGTATTCATGGTCTTCGTTTGAAAAGGATTTTTTATGAACGTGGTGTGTAAGTATTCTTCATAACTTTGTGATTATGTTTATGAGATACCTTTGTTATATTGTGATAATTTATTATAGGAGTAAGCTATGAGCTAACACTCCCTTATTACTGAACTGTATGGTTGAACGTGGTGGTGTGGTTGATCTATCGCAAGAAGCTGGTGGAAATTCAGGTAACTCGCGTGATGAGTGTGAATCCCAAGTCTAAGTAGGGAGACAATCTCAGGTCGGGGTAAGCTGTGATGTGTTCTTGATGCTAGATGTTGATGGAAGTCTTAGGTAACTCACATGACACTATTTGATTACGACCAGGTCTTGGAGAGGGAAGAATTCCAAGTCTAAGCAAGTTGGTGATGGGATGCTGGTTGATGGTCAATCTTCGGTATAAGAAAGTCTAAATGTGACGAGAAACTAGTGAAAATCTCAAGTAACTCATGTAATGTTGGTTGAACATAAATCCTAGGTCTAGGCGAGGGGAGAATTTTAGGTCTCAGTGATGAACTTGTTTACTAGATGACTTAAGCACACAGTGCTTGTGATGGTGATTCATTTGTGATGGTGATCTATTTGTGGTACCTTATATGGCTATGATTTAGCTAATAGGGTTTGACCTTATTATTTGTGGTTCTATATGTTTTTCCAAAAAGGCTTTCTCAAACTCATCACTTACTAAGTCCATTTGACTTAATTTTTAAGTTTTTTCCTCCACAGGTTGTTAGGCATTGAAGTCAAGCAAAGATAGGTTTTGAGACATTGTAGCCTAGTCAAGGATAGAAGACAAAGTTACTTTGTAGTTTTACATGGCGTGCTAGCCATGGCTTCTCATCAGATGCCTAAAGAGCTAGTTGGTAAGTAAATTGTTGCTTAGTGCGAGTGACCCAACTCTAAAGGAAGGTGAGTGCGATACCCATATTGGTAAGGCCAAACCTAGTGAGCTCGAGAGCCAAGAATCAAGTAAGGGAGATGATAGCCCTAAATGCGATCTATAAATAGAAGTGGTTGGGCGGCTGAGGCGAAGGGGGAAGTGCCACCTTTACACCTCTAAATACCTGCCAAAAAGAGCAACTTTTAGCGACAAAGAGAAAATAGGAGATTCTGAAGGATGTCCTTAAGTTAGATTGAAGATGACAAAAAGGAAAAAGGATGGAGATCAAGGACTAATACTCTTAAACATCGCTACAGAGAGCAACATCAGGCAATGGATGAAGAAATGTGTGTTGCACCTTGGTGGAAATAAGAAGGATGTGAGGGATCAAACTTGGTTTTATTTCATGAAAAGTGAAGTTTAAGAGTTTGAAAATAAAATATATTATTTATATTTGGTACACGATCTTGAACCAAATAACAATTTGAAAATAAAATAAAAGAAAAATTGCAGAAGAAGAGAAAAGACAATGGAAAAGGAAAAGAAAAATTGCAGAAAGAAAGAAGATAGAAAGAAAGGGCAAATTACCTTAAATATTTTAAAAAAAAATAGCCAGTTTCATGGACTTTTTTATTTTATTACACGAGCCGTAAATATTTTGAAGTTTTGTTATATTTATGCAAATTTTCTAGATTAATTTTTGTAAATGTAACAAAACACACCAAATTATTTTTGGCACTGTAACAAAAACAAAAAATTCATGAAGTCAGTAAAATATTTTCATAAATTTCAGATTTTCTCTTAATATTGTAGACAATTCATCACTTCTATTTATTTTTCTTTTTTGCAATTTATTCATCTCCTCTTCCAAATTTCTTTTGCTCCACTTCCAGATTTTCTTTCTTTTTTTAGCTTTTCTTTCAGAATTTCAAGATTACTTTGATATGATCTAAACGATCACTTTTCTAGTCAACACGATTGTTTAGCATAATCAACACGATCATTTAGATTTGAAACCATTTTCTTACTACTAGAAATTTAGATTTTAAAGACATAAAACTTACGTCGTAAAGAGTTTCAACGACACAATTTTTCATCATTGAAGCCCTTATCAAGAAAGGCTATTTAACGACACTTTGAAAAATGTGTCATTAAGTATCCTTAGATGACATAAAAATTGTGTCATTAATACTATTACCTTGACACAAAAAATATGGCATCTTTATTTATAACTCGACACCAATATATTGCCATCAATACCATTACAGTAACATCCCAAATTTTGAGGTAACTTTCTTAGTCTAATCTTTAAATTTTATTAAGGCTTTAAGCAATTTTGGGGTTATAATTTAATTAAGTTTGGTGAAGATGAGTTATTTAAAACAAAAGGGAGAAAAGAAATAATAATCATATTATAATAATTGTTATAATGTATTATTATTATTATAATTATAATTAAAAAAAGAAAGAAAGAAAATTTCTTTCTTCTCCCTTCACGCCCCCCCCCCCTCACCTTCTACTTTTTCTTTTTCCTTCCTCTGCCCTAACCCAACCACTATCTCTTTTTCCCTTCTTCTCCGTTCAAGTTCAACGCCAAGTCAAACCCAAGCTTCATTCCACAAGGTCTCCTCTGTGAAGGTCAAGTCGCGTCGTCGCTCTGAGCACGAAGCGTCGTCGTCGAGCACGTTTCTCTTTTACTGCCAACGACTCTCGAGCGACGCTGTCTCACCCTTCATGAAACCGTCGGTCGTTCTTAAAGCAGTACATCATGAAGTCACGTCTGTCGTACGACTCTCTGTCCTTTAGCCGAGCCGTGAATCTTCCATACCTGTCTCCACTCCTCGCAACGCAGCCATCATCGAGCATCTTTACTCTAGTCTATCTCTAACAACAACGAATCTGACGTCTTGCGCTAGCCGAGCCGGTCAATTGGGTTTGAATCAAACCAGCATCCTACCTTCGTTTGTGAAATGTTGCAGCGTGACTTCCTGTCTTCTAACTGCAGATCCGATGTCCATGTTGTGAGTTCATTGGTAAGGAGAAATTTTGGGTTTAGTAGTATTGTTCTTAGCTAGCGTAAGCTTTAAGGTTTATTAATTGATTGGGTATTGTTTGATCTTAAGGTGATTTTTTGGAGAGGTGGTGCTTGAATATCTAAGTTTCAAAGCGAGCTTCACTGCAAGTTTTGCTTCATTCGATTTGGGTAAGTTGTGAATAATCACATTGGGTTGATTTTAAGTGGATGATGTGTTGGAGAAAATATTGAGTATTTATCTTGGTGTTTAGGTTGTTCGCTGATTTCAGTTCGATCAAAGTATAGGTAGAGTACTTGTGAACTGAGAGGGGCGTTATGTATATAGATTGGTTGTCTGATGTGTTGTTTTGTTAGTGATTGCTATTGTGATAAAACTGAGTAAGTTGAATGTAAGTGTGTTAAACTGGAATGTTTACATAATGGGGTGGTTGAATTGTAATGGGGATGGACTGATTAAATGTTTAGAACGGACTAAGGGGAAATTATTAGCTTTGTCCATTGGGTAGTGTACCTTGCAGGTGTCCCACGGGAGCACTAGACTGATATATGCATCCTTCGGAGCACTAGACTGGTATATGCTTTCTGCAGAGCACTAGACTGATTGTGCATCCTTTCGAGCGTTAGACTGATTACGTGTATCCCACAGGATATAAGATTGCTAAAAAGTGCAGGGTACCCTAAAGTTAACAGTTTTATTTTTTCCCTAACGGGACCAGTAATGGGTCTCTTGCTGGGTATGTTTATACTCACCCTTTTATGTTTACTTTTCAGGCAAATGTAACAGGACGGGCAGACCGACGAGGGACAAGAAGGAGTCGTGATTGTCATAGGAGAATGTCTTTCAAATTGCTTCCGCTTTATGTTTATGTTTTATTTGGTTTTTCTTTAGTAATTGAGACTGTTAAGGGTTTTCGTGATTGAACTTTCTTCCTTTTCAATATCTAATTTGAACTTTCAAAATTTTGTTTGAATTAGGGCCCGGACTTATATAAAATCTCTTTTTCATTGTTAAAATTTTATTAAACTTATCAAACCTTATGTTTTAAGTATGAGTTTAGTGTTCAAGTAACAATTTCAGCTTAATTCGAGAAGTTTGGTCGTTACACTTACATTGATGCTTTACATGTGTCACACATGCTATATACCTTGAAACTAATATATTATCATTAATACCCTTACATTGATACTTTAAATGTGTCACTATTATCTATCACTCGACACGAATAGATTGTCATTAATACATTTATATTGACACTTTAAATGTGTCATCGTTATTATATCTCGACACCAATATATTGTCATTAATACCATTACATTTACACTTGAAATGTGTTACTATTATTTATCACTCAACACAAATATGTTGTCATTAATTTATTGGTTTAAATGTGTCACATTTATTTATAACTCGACACTAATATATTGTCATGTTTAAATGTTTCGTTGCACGTAATTATTGTCAAGAAATGTGATTTCACGACACTACTTCTGTTTAATAAAAACTCATGTCAACACTTGTTTGACATCGTTATTTTTCAATTCATAACACATATTTTTAGATCATATATTTCTCCTGTAAAAGTAAATTAAATAGATGATTCAACTTAACCACATACATGTTTAGAAAGATTTTTTTATTGATAACAAAAAATGTAAATTACACAGTCGGTAAAGGTTTTACAATAATCCAAAAGATAAATTAATTTTAATACACGTATATATGACCTAATATAATCAAACTGACTCATAAATGAACTTGATCTATCTCATGATCAATGGACTCTTGAAGAAAAATGAACCTTAATTAACATTCAGTAAGTACGTGTCAAATAGGTTTCACCTTCTTAATAAGATGCAAATGAACTTTAAAAAAAAGTCAAGGTAAAAATAAAAGACCGAACTGTAATTGAAGTTTGAAATGCCATTTGCATTATACAACAAAAAAATATTTATCACATGATGAAATAAGATAGAACTCAAAAACACCAAAAAATGATATAAGAGAACATACCTCGGTTTTTCAAGCCCTAATAAAAAAACAAAAAGAAAACACACAATCAAAGAAATGTCACTTGCATTAATACAACTAAGCTCTAAATAAAACATTACAAACAAAATCCATAACAATACTACATAGACCTCATAATCACCAAGGGAAAAACAAACACATGAGATTTAAATAATGAAGACCTAACAGCACCGGGCAAAGATTCAATATAAGACCTCTTAATAACATGACTAGTTAATTACCTTCACAAAATTTTAGAGAACTAGCACCACATGTGGTGCACTTATAAGATAGATTTGGAAGTCCCAACTTAGGATCAGATACGTTGCTGGCTGCATCAATAAACTGTTACTACTGCTATACTCTCCTGTTACATCAATAAAAAAAATATTTTCACATTAGAATATTGAAAATCAAATCCTGTATAGCAACACAACACTATACAAAATTAAAGGCACATATATACTCA
>JBBPDI010000020.1:17940384-17955384 GCA_037974545.1 Cucumis variabilis
GCAACCCTTGACAATCTGAAGTTTCGTGATCCTATCGCCCGGGGAATTGCAACTGCTTCTAGGTATGTGCTATGCAGGCTATGCAGCCATTGAATCAATGGAGGCAATTTGGTTTTATCAAATCCATGCCATATATTATACAACATGCAATTTTATGGAACTGTATCAGTTCAAATTCTCCTCGATCCCATTTTCTTTTCTCTTTTTCAGCAATTGGGGAATTGGAATCGGATTTTTTTTTATGATTATATAACTTAATTTCCAGACTTCGGCTACTCATTCGTTACAGCCTCCCTTCCAGTAATCTTAGATTTGTGATTAGAAACTTCAAAGTCATTGATATTCATCATTACGATAGGCATTTTTGTCAAGAACACAGTTAGTGTATTTGTGAGCTCAGTCTTAATGTGTTTACCAAGTCGTTTGCATATTTCAGTGCACACGGACTCGGAACAGCAGCATTATCAGCCAAGGAACCAGAGGCTCTCCCGTTCTGTGCCATTGCCTACGCTTTGAATGGGATATTTGGCTCTTTGCTTTGCTCACTTCCATTGGTTAGGCAAAGTTTGATTGCCATTGCTGGTTGATATAAAGCCAAAATCTCTTGCTCTCCATCACATTTCTAATCAGTTTGGTAAAAGGAAAGAAAATGAGGGAAGCATGAACTTTGTACAGGGAAGAAGATGATCTTGTAGTTCATTTATTTTATTTTTATTTTTTCATCTGAAAATTCGTTATTTAAAAATGAATTTGTTTTAATTGTTCTTTCCTGCAGTTCATCCTTCTCCCATGTATTAAAATATAGATTATTTATTAAGAATAAAATATGAAGCTTGTCCATATATTTAGTTTTCGCAATTCAATAGAAATATCAGCTTAGGGATTTTATTTGTTATATTTATTTAAAGTGTGCAAAACATATCTATAATCTATAAAGGACAAAAAAAGCCTTGGGCGTAGCACGTTCCCAGGCCCAACCTGTAAACTCGTTGAAGAAAACACGTTTATCCCAAAATAAGATTATATTTTAAAAAGAGGGAAAAAATATAAACCGATGCCGAGAATCGAACCAAGGTCACCCATCCACGTTAATAAGCAATATGTGAATACCAACCACTAAACTACAACAATTAAGTATACCTTTGGAAAGATTATTAAAATTAAAGTAAAACAAAACAAGGAATGGAGATGCGGGGTATCGATCCCCGTACCTCTCGCATGCTAAGCGAGCGCTCTACCATCTGAGCTACATCCCCTTTTGTGATTAGAATATTTATAATTTTAATTTTGTTCTTTTACTTTTCTTCCTGTGGTTTGAACAAAGCTTTCCCACCTATTCAATTGGAATTTAAAAAATATATCTTATTTTTACTTTTCCATTTCCACATCAAGCTATATATGTTTCTTTTCATTTTCGTGAACGCCATCTCATAAAAATTTAGGTTGCAGTTTCTGATCAAGAAATTATAATTTATTTCAATTATCTACAAAACCAATAAATTATAAAATAAGAACAAAAGGGAAGAAAAATTAAAGAGAGGAGAGAAAGGGTTTTTTGAAAGGATAACGAAATGGAAGAGAACGGAAGAAGAATGTTGAAGAAAGATAGATAGTTTGAAAGGGGAATGTGGGTTTGGATATATGTAGCCTATAGCTCAAATTTAGGCAACTTTTCAAGGTAATTTATGATCAAATGACTGAATTGAAAGAAATCTAGTTTTTTGGGTTTCTACTTCGTTTCACATGTTTTCATTTACTTGCAAATTGTTTTTGATGTTTCGAAGTATGAATTGGAGATTCATTCTTAAATAAAATCTGGATGGATGATGATGTTTAAGATATTAGAAGAAGCAGAGAAAGTTTGATGGAGAAGACGATGATGAAAAAGAAAGACAGTGTTTAAGGGAGAGGAGAGAGGAATTTATAAGTAAAAATAAGTCTTTTTTAAATTGTATTATATATATATATATATATATTCCAATTTAATAGTTAGGAACTATTTTCAAGTTTTATTCAAACTATTGGTAAAATTGAATATTTTCAAGTAGAACCCTCCTCAAAGTTCAATGACCAAAATAATGTTTCAATTTATTTGTAATTGAGATGTTAGAGTTAAAATGTCCACAGTATATGGTTGAGTTTTGAATATTTGTTGCATTTTATTTGACATGTATTTCAATGGATTTTGTTGTCATTGTTATTATTGTTACTATTGTTATTTGTGTTTGTGGCTTTTTACTTCTTGTTTTGTTTTTGTTCTTTTTATGTTTTGTTTAATTATTTTTTCACCATCAAGTGATATACTTGTTCACACGAGATTTTCGAAGAAATGTAATTCGTGGAATTGAACTTTGTATATTGATTTATAGTATAGTGGATACAATCTCTAATACTTACTTTTTTTTATGTTTTTTCTCGAATACAAATTAAAACTTAGAACTTCTTGTTCTTCGATGTTCGGAAAGTTGTGGTTGTGAAAATCAATTTGAGCTTCGATCTTTTGGAATTCAGAAAATGTTTAATCTTTCAAGTTGTCAATCTTTCAAAAAAAGATGGTAATCTTAGAGTTGATAAGAACTTTTCAGGTTATGAGAGCTTTTATAAGTTTGAATCTTCAATTCTTTCTTTAATCAAAGATCTATCAAATGAATGACAATTCTCTATTTATGGAAAATTTTTATGGACTTTAGGTGGAATTAGACCAATTTGCTTGATGAGATTGGGTTGGGAGGGAAGGAGATGCAGGGAGGTTGTCCATGGAGACTGCTTTAGAAAAAATCAGTAAAGAAATGGGATGGCGTTTTGGGTTAAAAAGGTGATGATTATGTGAACAAATGATGTTTAAGAAATTAAAAGAAACCAAGAAAAGGAGAAGAGAGAAAGCTTTATGGAAAAGATGACGATGATAAAGGGAAAAGAGGAAGTGAGGGAAAGGAGAGAGAGAATTTGAGAAGTAAAAGTAAGATTTTTTTTAATCCACAATTTCATGTTTTCTATTTTCTTATTTATTTCAATTTAGTAGGTAGAGACTATTTTCGACCTAAATTTAAAGTACAGTAACCAAAATTAAACATTTATGGATTACTATCATTGTAATTGATCATTAAAGGTGGTCTTTGATGGAGTTGATTTCTTGAGGTGAATGTCGGTGTTTGTAATCAAAGGTGGTTGCCAAGATCACAAAAATCGTTAGTGTTGGTAACACGAAGGTGGTGTTGGAGTATGTCGGTGGAGAGTGACAACAGTAGTTGTTAGAGGGTGACCAACATGTAGAGTCATTGAAAACACTAGAGGAATTAAGAGTTGAGGTGAACTCAATGTTTTAAATGTTGGTATAAGTGAGTTAGTTATTTTTACTATATTATGTTGGCTTGAGTCAAACATCTCTTAAAGTAATTAGCCAATTGGTCATCACATAAAGATCAAGTCATAAAATATTTAAAATTTTATTTCACTTTTTTTGTATGTCCTCTAACTAATATATAATTATATAATACAACAAGCAATATCGCTGAAGATTGAGTCTTGGGTTACCCACATGACAGGCAAGGGTATTTCTTTTTTTACAACAAACAAAAAAAAGCTTAAAAACAACGTAAGTCAAAATGAATGACAAAATTTGCCCATGGAAGATGATCTTCAAGCCACACAGCTAAATGCACAAAATGTTGAGTATAGAAAGCTAAACCATAAGCGACGGAGTTACGCTTGCAATTAACCTCAAAAAATCCAATGACAAGCCAGAGTACTTACCACTATACTAAATTGACTCATTTTGAGAATATGTTATAGCATTTTGAGAATATATTATAGCCAACATAGCACATTGTTTTAGAATTGTGCAAGTACGGCAAAATTCTCATTTTTTTAAAAAATACTCTCTATCTTAAATTTGTTATTATTCCCAAACTACCTTTCGATAACTTTGTTTTTTTTTTCTTTTTTAATTCCATAAACCTCCCTTATTTCTTTCACTTTTTAATTTTGAATTTAGGATATCAATGACACATTATTTTCAATATGAAATATAATAGTTGTTAATTGGAGTAATTTAACTTCGTTTATGATTTTTTTCTACTTTTTTCGATGTGTATTTTGAGTTAAATTTGACTTCAAATGATTTTTTTTTACGTTGGTTTTGTTTTTATTTTATTTTGTATCAATTTTGTATATCAATGTTGTGATGTAGTTATATTATAGGCATTAATTTATTGATATACTTACTACGTGATTTTTATTTTTTAAAATTTTATGTTGTTTATTGATTAAATAAGTATATGAACGATATAACTCAGTGTATCATTACTGTAACGACCCAACTTTTCTAACTAAGTCGAAGTCATTAATTTCAACAAAAGACTTTGATTTACTCAAAATACTAAATTCATTTGAAATCATACTCTTCAAAAAAACAAATTCAAGTTCGGGCCCTATTTCAAATAACCAAAATTTTTCAAAGTAAAGCTTACAAAACATCGATTCATGAACTCAGTTAAACCACAAAATTTTCTAAACAGTCTCAAGTGCTAAAAGAAACAAGAAAAAAAAAACATTAAGCGGGAGTAATTGAAGACATCTCCTATGGCAGTCACGCCTTCTTCTTGTCCCTCGTCGGTTTGCCTTCCTTGTTACCTTTGCCTGAAAAAGTTAAACATAAAAGGGTGAGTATAAACATAGTCAGTAGGAGATCCACTACTGGGCTCGTTAGGGAAAAATAAACTGTTAACTTTTTATTGGGGTACCCTACACAGTCACAGTCTTGTGATCCCATAGGATACACATAATCATTCTAACGCCCTGAATGATGCATAAATCAGTCTAGTGTTCTGCAGAAAGACATATCAGTCTAATGTCCCCGTAGGACATAAAAAGTGGTGATCCCGTATGACACCTGCAAGGTAAACTACCCAATAGGAAACTAACAATTTTCCCCTCAGTTCATTCTAAACATCTTAACAGTCATTCATAGTACAGTCAAATATCCTCAACACATAAACCCTCAAGTTAACCCCTAACGGTCATCTTATTCTAATTTAGCCCAAGTCAGTTAGTAACATGTCACACAACAGTCAAACAAGCTAAATAAACATAACATCCCATCAGTTCACAAGAGCACAACCATACTTTGGTATATTTTACATCCAGTATAAACAACAAACCACCAATTTAAATCCACACTCTATAGGAAACATCTACGAGTTTCAGTCATTTCAACATCCATATGTGTATATATATATCCAATCAATCACAATATGTACTCAACACCAAGTCTACATCAATCCATGTATATATATATATATATATTCCAGTTAGTTACAGTATGCATTCAACATTAAGTCTACATACAAACGTATACATCATAATCGACATCTCTACTCAGTCCAGATATGACAATACAGTCCAAAACAACTCAAAACTATAAGTGAGTCCAGTAGAAAGTTCCTTACCTCAAAGTTACTCAAATTTCTAAAACAACTATATCCAACGAAATACACCTAATTATAAGGATAAAAGAACTCAATTATGTCCACGATACAAACTCCCACTTAATTTCTTCAAGGTAAAATCTAGCTTACCAAGGTATTGGCGAACCAAATTCCAATAATTCACAAATTGGTTGTGAATTCAAGTGACCCACGTCGCATTCAACACTTTCAAGAATCTATCATTTGAACCAATTAACCATCAAAATTCATTGAAATCTTACAATGCAAAACCATGAATCCTATAATTTTTATTCTTACCCTAAATTCCTTTCACCCAAAAATCCACAACAAGGCAGAAGCGGCAATCGAAGAAACTCGCGGACAATTGGAAGGAGATCTGCGCATCTGTGAGGAGACACACGCGCTGCCTTACTCTCAGCTGATGAACTGACAAGGCGACTGGGCTTAGATTGGTGCGAATGAAATCGGATGAAGGCACGATGGCTAGGCTTCGACCGGTGCAAATCTGGACTACGGTGGCACAAACGAAGACAAGACACTATAGAGGTGCAACTCTGGGATCTGAGAGGTGAGGTTAAGGAGGTGGTCGATCGTTCGAAAACGAGAAACTGAGCAGCGGTGGTTGTTAGGGAAGAAGGAGGAGAAGAAATTGAGGGGGGGGGGGTGCGCGCGAGGAAAGGAGAGGGAAATTCTTTTCCCTTTTTCTTTTTTTTTAAAACATAATAAATGATATAATAATTATATTAATAATTATTATTATTTCTTATATATATCTTAAATTCCTTATTCCACATTCTTTCCCAACAAATTCAAAATATAATAATACCCCTAAAACTTAAAATCTTTAAACAAAAACAATTTCATATAAATAAAAATAAGATAAAAATATATTACCTTAAGATTTCGGGGTGTTACAATTACAAAGTATATGAACAATAAATTATTAAAGTATATCAACATATTAGTAAAGTAAATCATTATCAGGTATATTAGTCAAGTTTACAAGTGTATATTAATAGTGTCAAGTGTATAAGTAGGACTTCAAGCATATCAAATGTATTCAATCAGTTAAGTGTATTAGTGAAGAATATTAAGAGTATCTGCAGTACATCAGGTGTATGTATCAAACATATCATGTGTATCAAGTATATCAATTGTTAAGTGTACCAATGAAGCTTAACAAGTTTATTGATAGGGCATCAAATGTATTAAACTTATTAGTGAAACATTTAAGTATATCAAGACCGAAAAGGTATCAAGTCAAGTGTAACAAGATGTATTAGGTGTTTCAAAGTGCATTAGGTGTATCAAAAGATATTGAGTGTATCAAAGAGTATCATGGTTCATCAAATGTATCAAGGTCCAAAGGTTATCAAGAAATATCAAATATATATCAGATGTATCAAGAAGTATCAGATATATCAAATGATATTAGGTGTATCAAATGTGTATCAGTAGCGAGGGCATTTGTGACATTTTACATTATATATATGGGTCGGGTTTTGTTTTTACCATTTTTGTAAATAATAAATGTGTGTACTATGAACTTAATTATTATAACTTGTTTTGCCTTTTTTACAAGCATCCCAAATATATATATAGTTGTGATAAACTACAAATAATAATAATCATATTTTGGTCCTTAAACTTTGTATATTAGAGTGTGTTTGAGAGTGATAATTGGAGTTGTGATTTTAGAAAAAAAAAATTAGGTATAATTGATTTTGTAAATTTAATTTCTAAACAATCAAATTTATATTTGGTAACAAACTCTTGAAATTGATTACATATATTTAAAATTGATTTTCAATCATTATGTTTGATACCAAAAATTATTTTAAAACTATCAAATTACTATAAATGGTATTTTGGATATTTAAAAAACTACATGAAATAACGTGGTGATTCTCGAGTAATCATATTTCCACAATCACTAAAGAGGTGATGCTTCAAAAATCAATTTTAAGTGATTTCTTATTTTTCCAAAATCACTTTCTTTAAGTTGTCAACACCATATTTTTACAATGAAAAAGTGATTTTGGGTATGCAAAATCGCTACCAAACGCACACTTTTTTTTTTGGTCCCTAAACTTTTAAAAATGTCGTTTTAGTTCTTAAACTTTTAAAAAGAGCATATTTTGGTCCCTACCATTAAAATTTCATCAACTCTTTAAAGAAATGGAAATGTGACTTTTATATTTGAATGACTAAGATGCCAAATAAGATAATCGCTCATAATAATCTAAAGTTTAAATTTTTAATCAAAGGTTAGATGGTAAATTGATGTTTTATCACATAACTTAAAAGGTCATTGTCTTCTAGATTTTGATCTTACTATTGTGGCGCATTGTCATTCTACCTCACTTTCTCAGCTCATATGCTAGATGCAATTCATCCCTATATAAAAAATTTTAGCGCCTCAAGTTTTCGATATTTTGTAATTAATTGAGGTGTTCTTTTTCTCTTCCTCTCAATTATTTCTTCCTCCTTTTATGAGTTTTGTGATTCATTGTGGAAATATTTATTTACAATTTTCTATAGTTTATTTTATACAAGTGTTGTACTTATTCTATTTTTCTTGTTTATTTTACCTTATCATTGATGTTAAACACCAATATATCAGTTCTAATTTATTTTTTATTATACTCAATGTCGTTTTTTTGATTTGCTCTAATATTTTAATTTAATAAATAAACAAATAACTAAAGGGTGAGGAGTCAAGAGGAGATGAGAGAGACTTAAGTTTTAGAGAAAAAACAACAAAATTAGTTTTAAAATTGGGTTTTTTTTTATGTTAATTATATTTCTATCGGGCATAAAAGATATATGGATTAAATTAAGGTTAATTTTCATAAATGTAACAAAATACAAAAATATTTATGGTTCGTGTAACAAAAAGCAAAAGCTCATGAAGTCGGAACAATATTTTCATAATTTCTAGATTTTTCCTTGAATATTGTGGATGATATTCATCTTCTCTTCCCAGATTTTTTCATTTCCTCTTCCAGATTTTCTTTCTTCTCTTTTTAAACGATTTATTTATTTTTGTTTAAATCTCCTATTTCATCTTCACCATTTTCGGTAATATTCTTTGAAACTACTTCATCTTCCTCATATTCGAGAATATCAATATCATTTTGACAAGATCTAAATAATCGTTTACTATTATCAACATGATCGTTTACCATGACCAACACGATCTTTTAAATTTGAAGCATTTTTTCATTGTTTAAAAAGAACGATATAGTCGTGTTGATATAATCTAAATGATTACTTACCATAGTCAAAATGAACATTTAGCATGATCAACATGATCGTTTAGATTTGAAGTCATTTTCTTATTGTTTAAAAAGAACTACACGATTATGTGGATATAATCTAAATGATCGCCTACTTTAGTCAACATGATCGTTTAGCATAGTCAACATGTACGATCATTTAAAATTGAAGCATTTTTTCCGTTGTTAAAAAGAACTACATTGTCACGTCTCGCCCCAAATATCACTTTATGCAACCAAGTGGAGACATGCCGCCTAGATGCTTAATGTGTAACTCCCATGAGGTAAGACGTTGAACGCCTAATAAGCAGAAATAAATACTACTACAAATTTGACCTTCTTTGATATGCAAAACACGTAAAAAAATGTCTACCTTGATGGTCTTTGCCCATCAAGTAGGCAGACATTAAGAAAACCCGACCATCAAGAAAACTTGATGGTCAAAACATGTCATATAAAACTCTTTCTTGATGGTATTGGTCATTAAGAAAGGATACTTTGATGTTTTTTGCCTATCAAGGAAACTGAAACGTCCATCAAGAAAATCATTTTCTTTGATGGAAAACTGACTTTGATGTTTTTTTTCCATCAAGAAAAGTAAATAGTCCATAAAGAAAACTACAAGGATACTTTGATGTTTTTTGTCCATCAAGGAAACTGAAAAGTCCATCAAGAAAATTATTTTCTTTGATTGAAAACTGACTTTGATGTTTTTTGCTCATCAAGAAAAGTAAATAGTCCATTTACTTGATGGCAAAAACATGTCATACTTCTCCTTTTTCTTTTCTCACACTCACCTTAGCTCCGTGCTAATCTTCATGTTCTTGATATTGATTTCCTCCTCAATGATTCTTGGACTAAGAATTGTAACGTTGAAATCCAAATTTATAAAGACATCTTTTTCCTAGGTACATACAGGTGCTAGTTTAGCTAAACTCATGTTGTCCAGCTTCTACAAATTTTGAAAACCCTAAATTACAAACTTTCAATTCAACTCATTAAAGTTGAACACAATAACTAATTTGATTTTGATAAAGTCACTTATTTCAATTAATTATAATTATAACAGTTAACTTTTAAAAAAGTAATATTTTCTTATTGATGAATAGAAAGTAATAATTAGAAAAAAATTAGTAAAAATTTAAGAATATTATTGATGAATATTGAGTTTTCTGAGATCGTTAACGAGGGTTCGAATTTTCGTGTTTCGTGAAAAATAGTTTTTTCTTGATGGGCCTTCTCCACGATCTTATCATAAACCCAAAATTATAAAAAAAAAATTCTTAATGGGCATTGCCCATCAAGATATTATTTTTCTTGATGGACCTTGTCCATGATCTTTTTTTGTCCATTAAGAAACCCTAGACCCATCAAGAAAATTCTAAACCCATCAAGAAATCTAAAACAAATATCTTAATTTTTTTTCGATGATGACTATTGCAAATCAAGAAAATTCATCCTTTGGTGGGTCTTTGTCCATCAAGGAAACCTAACTAACTTAATGGGCATTGCTAGTCAACTAATAGATTATCCTTGATGTTTATTGTCCATCAAAAAATAGTTTTCTTGATGTTTGTGCATCAACAAAACTAAGGAATCTTTGCCCATCAAGGAAAACAAGAATCCACATTTTTTTTACGGTTTTTCGTATTTTTTGACAAAATAAGGTGACTTTTCTTGACGTACATGACTGTCAGGATAAACATTGTATCAAAATCAAAATTTATTTTTCTTTGCCATGACCATCAAGAAATTAAAATTTGCGTGCGTCAAGAAAGACCAAATTTGAAGTAGTGAAATGCAACCACAAATTTAACGCAAAATTTGAACTTAAATAAAACAAGGATACTTTATTGATACACAAATCATAAGGTACATTTGATTTTTAGTACACAAGTCTTTCAAAAGAAGCCTAATAATAAGTCAAAACAACAACTCTACTCTTCTCGCCTAGCTTCTACATGACATGCAAAGTAATAGTGGCCACTACAAAAATGATGCAATTACAAGGTCACATTAGGCGACCAAGGCTGTAAGTTCAACGTCAGATGTACTTTGCTACATGTCGGGGGGATAAAATAAAACAATAAAAAGTTAGACAAAAACATCTAGTGAGTGTAGTCTTTTCTCAACACCTTTGATTCGTCAAAGGTTGCCTTAAGACATCAAATTCTTTTTGTCAAATAATCATGCGATACAAATACTTTGCATTTCAATAATAGAGTATCGAGTTGAAAACAAATTGCTTCAATATATAGGGTGATTAACACAATTCAACTCTCATTTTCAAGTATTTAAAAATCGCATAGAGAGCATTCCCTTTTTATCAAGCATAAGGCTCATGCTGCGTAGAAACACATTTGTTATTAACCATTTTATAGTCTTACCAGCAAAATGGCAGAATTATTCTACCTAATAATTACATATTTGTACCCTTTCCTCAACTCAAGCGTTTACCACACTCTTTTGTCAACCTGCAGCTATGTAGAGTAGCCTCAATGCATTTAGCAAAATTTTCATCAATTCCATTACACATGAGGTGTCCTCCAATGTTAGATCACACTGCAAGCAAAGGACATCCCATATCAGATTACACAACAAATATGAGGCATTCTATTACAGATCACACAACAAGAATAGAGCATCTTATCCCATATCACAGTTCAAGGATAAAACATCTTATACCAAATCACACATCAAGGATAAAACATCTTATCACAGATCACACAGCAAAGATAAGGCATCACACAGCAAGCGTGAGCCATTGCGTCACATAAGGTACATCCAATCATCTCATTTCAAATGTTATCAAATCTCATGCATTATTCAGAATACATTATTTCATTACATCAATCTGGTTCATAATAAGTCCAATTCATTTATAAGTCATATGCATTTTAAGAATTGGAAAACATAAGAGAAATTATATAGCTTATGATCTTAAAGAAATATGTTTATGTATTTAAACACATTTTAGAAATCCCTTGTATTTTGAAAACATTTTATGAGAATAACCACTCACGCTCAACAATCAGCCAACTTCTTCGCCCAACTCCTAAGCCAAGAATTTTTTGCTACTTTTTGTCGATATTCAAGCTTTTGAGAATTCCTGGAAAACTGGAAAATTTTGTCAATACTCTCTAAACTCAACACTAGGTAAGAGTAGCTTCAAAATGATCGGACTTCATCTATTTATAGGTCTCTCCAGTGATGTTTTCCATGTAAAAATGATGACTTCTACCAACGATGAGGATGATTCAATCACAGGACACCACGTGTCTTTACCAAATCCTTATCCTATATTCGGATTAGGCACTAGGGTCAAATCAATCCCAACATCTTGATGTAAGGGCTACGCTACTATTTCTTGGTGAAGTAAGCTCAACGCTAAACAGTTCGTCACATTGCGTCTTTCCAGTAAACAACCTCTATCGCGTAGTCCTCTTGTAAAACGCGAGTTACTTTTAAATGACAACCCCATTGCCCTTACTATTTTGGTCGCATGTATCTTATTGCATAGGGCAAAACATGATTGGGGTCTCACTTATGCGATCGTGTATCATGACCTAAACGATTATAGATCATTTGTTTAGACTGTAATACACGATAATTTAGAAGAAGATTACTCACACGCGTGTGTAGCCAATTAATTGCATGTTGATTGGGGTATTTGTGGTATGTTCCATTGTGAGCCTGTGGATTTTTTTTGTTTTTGAAAAAAATTTATATGGTATAAATATTTTACCAGTTTGTTATATTTTTTAAAAAAATCCTCTTAAATTGACAAGATTTTTTGGTTTTTTTTATCAATTTAACTAATAAGGTAAATTTAGAGTTTAATCATTCACATATTTATAAAGTCACATCGTCATTATGTTAAAGAGCCTAACGAAATTCTAACAACATGGACTAAAGTAATTTTTTTTCAAAAGTTCGAGGACAAAAACACTTTTAAAAGTTTAGAAAAAAAAAAGTTGTGAAAAAAAAGTATCAATCCTCGTGCCTCTCGCATGCTAAGTGAGCGCTCTACCATCTGAGCTACATCCCCTCCTTTTTATTTATGATGAAGTAAAAAGGAATAGTAACTATTGTCAGACCATCTACAATTTGACAAAAATGTATACAAATTAGACTTCTCTAAAATTAGGTTGTAGCATGTAAATAAATATATCAAAAGATACGGTTTAGAAAATATGTGTTTCTCCAAGGATTTCTAAACATTTTTTAAGGTTTAGAGTGTTAAGATAATTCTTAAGGAGGCATTTGGTGCGAGAGTGATTTATGATAGTCTTAGTATTATAATAGTTTGTGTTTAGAGCACGGACTATTATAGTCTGTGTTATGACAATTTGCATTTGGAAAATTATTATAGTCTTTTTTGATAGTCTGCGTTTGGGGTACAAAATATGATAGCCTGTGTTATTATAAATTGTGTTTGGGTGCAAACTATTACAACCTGGATTTTTCACAACTTTTTTTTCTTTCTAAAATATATATTGTAAATCCAATACACATTTCTCATAAATTGATTTAAGGGGTACTTGCAAAAATGGCAAAACAAGTTATAATAATTAAGTTTATAGCACAGATTATTATTTGTGAAAATGACAAAGAATAAAGCCGAGCCCATACATATAAAAGCCTAGATTTGATTACTTTTGCTATAATTACAAAATCACAAACCTTAAAGACATTTTTGCAAAATACCTAACTAATTTGCCACCAAATACAATTTTTTTTAATTTAATTAAATAATTTTGAATATGATAGTCGTTTAATAAATTAGCATCAATCGTGATGTTTCATGATTTTTTTTCTATGCATATATATTTTACATTGAATTAAGTAAGCTTCGAATTACAATGTTCCTAGCAACAATTTATTTGTCATCAAATGCAATATTTTTCTTAAAAACATTTTCCTTAATCTTCTTAATTACAACATTCATTTCATAAATTAAAATTGCTATTATTAAATTGTTACTTTTCACCACTTTTTATTTGCATGCATATGTATAATACATCAAATGAAAAAAAAAAGCTTTTAAATTACGACGTTTATATCATAAATTAAGCTTTGATATTTCTTTTGTACTAATTTTTTTCCTTGCATATATATTTTCCATGAAATACAAAATTTTGCTTCAAATTAATTTATTTAATTTTTTTAATTACGACGTTTATTTCATAAATTTAGCTTAAATTGTTAGTTTTCACTAATTTATTTTTAGCATACACATGTAATAATGGAAAACATATAATTACAAACTAATATTATTAAAATTATTGTACTAAAATAAATATAAAAAAACGTAAATATATGAGTAAACAATGAAAAAAAACAATTATAATGCATAAAGTGAAAAAGTCTACAATAAACTTTAAATATATATTTTAGAAAGACAAAAAGGAAAAATAAAAAGAAGAATGAAAGGGAAAATGAAGGAAAAAAACGAATGAAAGAGAAAACAGAGAAAAAAAATAAAATAGAAAAAGAAAGGGTGTTATAAAGAAATAAATTAAAGAAGGGAGAGAAAAAGAAAAGTGAGAAAATGGAGAAAATTTAAAAATGACATGCGATGTCCACCTCTGAAAATAAGAAAGGATTGGAGAAGAAGTGAGAAAGAATTGAGGAAGAGGTGAGAAAGAATTGGGAAAGAGTGGAATAGTGAAAAAGATAGAAAAGAATGGACTATGAAAAACTTAATCCTTGGAGAATTAACATCGAAAAAACCTAATCCTAGGAGAATTAACATGGAAAATTTGTGCCCCAAATGTGGAGCTCCACTCCCCTAGTTAGGTGTCGAAACACTCCTTACAAAATTTTTAAAAAAATTAAAGGAGAATTAATAGAGGAAATGTGAAAATATTTACGATATATAACAAAAGAAAATTTAGATTTACGGTGAAAACTCCATCATTTTTATCATCCGTAGAATTTAAAATTTTGTTAGATTTAGTAAATATTTTAATTTATTTTAGTATTTTAGAAAAAAAAATTATGTTTATATACTTTTTTTAAAAAAAATTAAAGTGCAAACAAACCATTAGGTTAATGATTATCATCCTAAACTAATGGGATCGTATGGTATTTGGAACTTTTTTGAAAGTTTAAAAGTATTCGTAGCCACTCTAGTCCATAATTACGATGAGTTGATGCCGGATGAACAAGAAACAGTGAAATCAAAACTGGTACAAGTTGCATTTCATTTCTACTTTCGATTCCTTTTTTGGTGTTTTTTTTTTTTTTTTACATCACAAATCTCCACCGATCAG
>JBBPDI010000020.1:17959758-17975965 GCA_037974545.1 Cucumis variabilis
GTTCACAAGCTCCATGCCAACGTCCATCTACTACTCATCTATGCACACTAGCCCCCCAGCTACCCCTCCTCACGTGCCATTTATATGTAGTATTTTGGTATTTTTAGGATTAAAGGGAATTAAATAGAATTATTTTCCATTAATTCAAGTCAAGAGGAGATGGGGCAAACTAACAATCCGAGGGTTTAAGTTACTGTTTGTGAGTGACAAATGATTTCTAAATGACAATTCTAAATATGTTTTACCAGCTATTATTTATGTATGCTTGAAATAATTATGGAGTTATGTTGAGCCTTATTTCTATTGATCAACATGATTATGAAAAGTGTTGAAGTATGTGATTTAGAAAATATTCCAAACCATGAGTTTAGAAGCATTTTTATCGAAGCATGTATTTATTGATGATATTTGCAAGCAATGGTTTATGAAAAGCATTAGTTTAATAAGAATGGTTTTAAAGAGAAAGCCATGGGATTCTATATATCGAGTTCTCGACGATCAATGTGTACAGTTAGGAGTATAGGGCTTTGCTGATCACTTAGCTAGCTACTACACCTAGATTTGGCAAGATAGAAGACCCAAGGTGCTCCGCTATCTTGACCGAGATCTAGTAGTATGGTTTGACCAAAAGTACTCTGCTATGTTGGCCAAGAATATTAAATCAGGCACGGTAGGTCGAGCTAGTTACTATTTTGACCAAGTTTCCTTGTTTTAGAATATACAGAGATAAAAGAGTATTTAAAATACAAAAAGAGTTTAGCACACGAAAGTTCTTAAGATTTAATTCTTATTAATGATTTATGTAAAAGATTAAAACGTATTTGTTTGAAAAGTATATGTTTTACAAAATCGTCACTCACAAGGCTTTTCAGCTCACCCTCTCCAAATGTTTTCCCCCTTTGCAAGTAGAGATCGTGATCCGAGAGTCTGACTGTTGTCTCTAAATTTGATGTGCAAATATTCTTTATAAATTTGTTGTTGTGGTCAGTTCTAGATCTATATATGTCATGTACATAAGTTTTGTTTTGGTTTAGATTAGTTAAGTTATTTCTTTTGGATTGATGTGTTGTCTATAAAGAAATGAAGTTTAGCCTGAGCTTATTTTGAATTAATATTAAGAAGTATGTTTCAAGTGTGTTTATTGTTCAATCCGCTGCATGAGTTTTTAATTTACTCAAGTTGTGTAGCGTTAGAAATTTTAAGAAGTCAGGGTCAATTGGTGCTATCTAGAAGTGGAATGATGTCAATTAACTTCACACCACATTTCGAACGAAGCAAGCAGGTGCTTGAGGTGGGGTGTGACAAAAACGTATGAGTAATTTAGAACAAATTCCAATCAGAAATGACCTATTTATACTAAGCCTTCCATGAAATGTTCTTGACACCTTATGCTTGCAAAAATTTAACCTATGCATGCACATGACACCTGTAACAGAAATGCCAAAGTGCCAAACATTAGGCCAAACACCTCGAATATGACTAACCTCTCTCAGCATGGTCAGTAACCTTCAATCGCGCATACATGCCTAACCTCTCAATGACATAAACCTCTCAACCAAGCTTTTTCGTCAAGCCTAAACACCTTAACTAACCTCTATTGGACACTCTTCTCGCCTAGCCAATGCCATCTTGCCAAGCACATAGGGAGGATATTTCAACCTTTTCGACCACACATCCACAACTTAAGCTTGCCTCCCACTCTTATATAAACGTCTAGATATCCTCTTTGAAGGTTATCTACTCCTTCTTTGGCCGTCTACCAAGTTTTGAAACGCCTAAGACATGGAGTTAGCTAAACTTTTCCTCCTTTCAACCTAATGTCCTTAACTCTTAAACCCTTCCTTCTAAACTTTCCACCTTTCTACCTACCATGACACACTTACAATGACACTTCTCAATCCTACTTTCTCATTTTAATTTCATTTTTAATCATCCTTTCAAACTCTTTGGAAAATCCAAGTTTCTTAGGGTTTAATGTTTACAAATTTGCATGGGTGAGAGTGGCCTATGTCGTATGCTCAATACGCATACCATTTTGGGGATTCATCTAATTAGAGAGCTAGGAATACATCTACACATACAAGAAGGAATTCGCTCCTTATCTATAGATGGAGTTTGTAGAGAAATTGCTCTCTTAAAGGCTGATTCCAAGGCTTGAACAATGTGTCACCACACCCTCTCTTGGTCCGAGAGGAGTTTAGTTGTAGTGGGACTATAACTTATTGTTCATTACAGGAATCAGTGGTACTTGAGGAGTAGATGTAACTATAGGGGCAAAATGGTAGTTTTTGGTCTAGTTGTTCTGAAGGGTTGTTCACTTTTGACTGATTATATCTAATGGACACAATCTATCTCTCTCTCTATATATATATACAGTAAGAAGAGTGCAACTATTAGTCTTTAGTGGAATGATAGATAGTTAATGAATGGAGATTAATTTAATTAAATGGTTTAATTAATTAATCTCATATTATTGGAGCTTTAATCTCTAGGTTCATAAGGACCCCTTCTTAGCTCAATAAGGATAAAGGAGAATCAAATTTATTTTGGTTTAATTTGAATTGTTCAAATTGATTAAAGCGAATAAGTTATATATGATACAATTAATATAATGTATTTTATACATTATATAATATAAAGTTTTTATAAGAGAAGTTAATGTTTTTAATATGATTCAAATAATAATAATAATATGAATAAGATTAATAAACTATATGTTAAAATTAATATGAATATGATTCATATTTGAACTATACTTCATATGAAAGATGTAAACCATTGGTTATATTATATATGATAATATAATATAAATTTTATATTATATGAGATAAAATATGGTTTAAATTTAAATTTATTTTATTATAATTGATATATTTATAATTAATAGAATAACTCCCAAGAGAGTTTTATGTGAGGAAGAGGGAAGGAGAGTTATTTGATAACTTTCCCCTCCATCTCTCTTTAAATAAATGGTTAAGATACAATCCACTGCCATTGATATCATCATGTCTTTGATATCACATGTCTCTCTTCTGCAAAATCTCTCAGAGAAAAACTTTTCCCATGACCACCAAATCAATATCACAGAAGCCTAGAACTCTTTGTTGACTTTTACCTTGAGAATAACAAGGAAGACTTAGTGGTGTTTTTGGAAGATTCTATTAACATGTGTTCTTTAGATTCTAACATTGTAGAATCTGCTTAAAAGCATGTTTAGGTTTTACTTTTATTTTCTCTGATTTTATTTGTTCTTTACATTAAATTTCATTTTCATCGAGTTTATACGCTGTCGCTATGAAAATTTCATTCCTTCAGATTTTTCATTCTCTTTATCACCCAACCCAATATGCGACTAGGTTGTAACGACCTAAGTTCTCGAATCAAACTAAGATTGTTACTTGAATACTAGACCCATGCTTAAACATAAAATTGGATAAGTTTAAATAAAATTTTCACAACGACAAGGAGAATTTATAAAAAAAATTTGGGCTCTAAGTAAAAGAAAGTTTAAAAGTTCAATGTAAATATCGAAAAAGAAAGTTAAACCACGAAAAGAAAACCCCTAATAGTCTCAGCTACTTAGGAAAACCAATAAAAAGATAAACAATCAGCGAAAGCAGTTTGAAGAACAATTCCTTATGACAATCACGGCTTCTTCTTGCCCCTCGTCGGTCTACCTCCCCTGTTACCTTTGTCTTAAAATTTAAAACATAAA
This sequence comes from Cucumis variabilis, assembly GCA_037974545.1. NCBI lineage: Eukaryota > Viridiplantae > Streptophyta > Magnoliopsida > Cucurbitales > Cucurbitaceae > Cucumis > Cucumis variabilis. The sequence goes on from JBBPDI010000020.1 coordinate 17,963,474, forward strand.
AGGGTTAGTATAAACATACCCAGTAAGAGACCCATTACTTGTCTCGTTAGGGGAAAAATTTAAAACTGATAACTTCCTATTGGGGGTGCCATACACTTTATCAGTCTTGTGATCCTAAAGGAACACACATAATCGGTCTAATGCCATGCAGGACATTTGTATCAGTCTAGTGCTCTACAAGTAGCACACATCAGTCTAGTGCTCCCGAAGGATGCACAACATGTGGCGATCCCGTAGGATGCCTGCAAGGCACGCTACCCAATAGACAAAGCTAACTATCCTCCCAGTCTATTATAAACATTAAATCAGTCCATTCCTAGTACAGTGAAACTATTCTATCATTTAATTATTCCAGTGTAACGCACAAACAGTCAATGTACTCAATCCTATCACAGTGTCAGTCGATAGCATAACCACATCAGATAACCAAACTATGTATTTATAACGCCCTACTCAGTTCACAAATACACTATCCATACCTTAGTATGTCATCCACCCAAACTAAACGACAGTAAACAATTCACATCCGCCCCTATTTAAATAACCAAAAACTACATTTGTCGTCATATGTACACCCATAAATATATATATACATTCCCAATCAACCATAATTTATATTTATCATCAAGTCTACTTTTATGCATATCAGACAACCATACTCAACGTTTATCATCATACCTACATCCCTATATGCATATTTCAGTCAACCACAGTACACACTCATCATCAAATCTACTATTGTTCAGAGATATCCATAGAGATAACATCATTCAAACTTAAAGTAGAGTCCAGTAGTAGAAGACCCTTACTTCACTTTTATACAAGTTCTTCAATTGAACCAATTCCAATAGTCCACTCCTAAACATAAACAACATAAATCAACATCCTTCTAAATAGTTTCATTCATCCATTTCACCCCAAATGTGAATTTGACAACTTACCCAAGTCGAAGAAAGGCCAAACTCCACCTCAACCCTTTGGAAAAATCAAGGATTCATTCACCGATTCAATCTGTACCTTCAAGAATTAAGCAGTTCTTCAAATAATTAGATCTAATAGTAATATTTATCAACAGTCATGAAACCAACCAAAACTCAAAATTTGTTCTTGCTTAAACTTGAACCCAATGGTTCATGACAAGGTAGAAATGATAGAATAAGGAACGAACCAAATGATAATGAGTAGAGCAACACCGAATGTGACTTAACGAGAAAGAAATTCAGCTTCAAAATATCGGTTTGACAGGGGAGATGTAAATTAGGAAGAGGCTGGCTCTAATCTGCCATCGACTTTGCGTGCAGCTGGACTTCGTCGAACAAAAAAGAGAAGAGAAAAGGGGTTGCGTCGGTTGGGTTTTTGTCAAACGAAAAAGAGAAGAGGAAAGGGGTTGCGACAGCTGGGTTTTCGTCGGACGGAAAAAAGAAGAGGGAAGAGGCTGTGGCGTTTGGGCTTAGGATCTGTCAAAAAGAGGACAACTTAATGCCGAGCTCAGTCAAAGAAGGAACAATCGATAAAGGTTTGGCCGGCAGCTGAGGCTAAGGAAAAAAGGAGAAAAAAAAGGAAGAAAAAGGTGAGGGGGAGAAAGGGTGGGAAGGGAAGTTTTTCCTTTTTTTTTAAATAATAATAATAATAAAATTGCCTAAGGTTTAGGTTCTGTAGATTGACTTATGATGTAAGTCTATTTTGTGTCCCTATGGCTAACATAATCCTTCGTCACTCGTCAGGTACGCTTTAATGCTTTATATATATGGTTTTATTAGCATGACCTTGCCTAAGTTAAACTAGATTGTACGAAGTACTTTGTTACTAAGAGTAAAAGGATTATTGATGGATAATAGGGAATACGTCGCCAAAGAGAGGTGCACAAAGGGGTGGTCTTAAAGGTCGAGGCCAAGGTAGAGTAGCAGGGCGTCGTCAGCCTACCGAGGGCCAAGCTGACCAGCATGTTCTTGCTGGACCCATTACTCATACTGATTTGGCTGCTCTATCTGCTCACCTAGAGCATAGATTCGCAGCGCTCCTTGCTGTTGCTATGGCTTAGAATCAGCCTGCACCTGCAGTTCAGCATGCTCCAGTTGTTCCTCCTACACCAGTGGTTCTTCCTGCTCAGGAAGTATATGGCAGATCCATCTCATGTGGTGGACTATGAACCACTATAGATTGATGAGAATTTGAGCTACGTGGAGCAACCAGTTGAGATTCTGGCTAGAGAGGTGAAGATGCTTCGTAATAGAGGGATTACATTGGTAAAACTATTGTGGCAGAATCACCAAGTTGAAGAGACGACGTAGAAGTGGAAAGATGATATGAGAGCTCTTTACCCAGAGTTGTTCCAAGATTAAAACTTTCGAGGACGAAAGTTTCTTAAGGAGGAAAGAATGTAACACCTCGAGCTCTAAGGTATTTATTTTTAATTAAATTGTCTTATTACTTGAATATTTTAAATTTTTAAGTATTAATTTAGTACATTTAGTATGGAAAGGAAATGACCTGTTTAGAAAGAAAAGGATTGAAGGAGGAAAAATAAATTTGAAGGGTAATAATATTAGTGTAGAGGAAATTTGAAGGGATCAATTGTTATTTGTTGGTTTATGTTCACATGCAAATGCTCGTAGATATGTCATGTTAAGCCTCTAATTGAGTGACTAAATATAGTTATGCGATAAAAGGTGCACTCCTATTCATGAGTGCACAACTTCTAATGATTAGGGGCATACATGAGCCGAGTAGGGTCAAGTTAGAGATAAAATAGGACCAACCCAAATTTTCAGGTTGCCAAAAGAATAAACCCTATCGGTTTAATATGTAAGGGTCAATCCAACGCAACCCAACCTAAAAATTTTGAGTTTGGCCTGGTTGGGTTAGCGGGTTGGTATTATTTTCCATCTATCCATAGTTTGTTAGGGTTTAGGCAGTATAGATGGAAATCAAAACAATTAGCTTCAGGGTATCAAACCAAAATAAATTGAAAGAAGAAAAAGACAGTAGATAGTAACACAAAAGAAAAAAACATATGGAACAAAAGATTCACCTCACACATTGCCAAAAAGGAAACAAACCCAACAAATTTGATATGTAGTAATGTGATTTCAGGGAAAAAGAGATACCATGTGAAAAATTGATGGATAAAAAGCACAAAAAGTGAAAGGAGAGAAAAAGATGGACTAACGTGAAGAATGCAGAGCGACGAAGAAGGAATAAAGAAAGAGGAGAATGGGTTTTGTGAGATATATGATTGGAAAAATGGGAAGAATAGGAGAAAAGTGAGATAGTTTGAGAGAATGGGGTTTTAATTTCGATCTACGTGGCCGTCAAAGAAGAAGGGAAAAAAGTGAGGATCATGTTGGGTGGGGCAGATTCAGAAGTGAGTCACCGGAATGTGTGTCAAACTGATTGTGAACACAAAGAGGAAGGGGTTGAGTGTAAGCTGTGAGGTCTGAAGGGGAAGGGTTTGAGTGTGAGTCATGAGGTGGGGAAGTAAAATTAGGGTGTTATAATTTAGGGTGTCAACCCAACCCTTAATCCCCCAACATTGAAACCCAACCCAACCCATTTTTATCTTTTTCTCAATTCTTTAATCCAATCCAACCCAAGCCAAAATATATATTAACCTAACTCAACCCTTACGGTTTGGGTTGGATAGTCTGGGTTTATCAAGTTACTGGGTTTTTGGAACACCCCTACTAATAATATGCGCGTAATGCAAGTTTTCCTTCCTATCTCTCAAGTGTAAGCGAAGAGAGGTTTCCTGGTAAGTCCAAGGTCGAACACGTGGAATTAATGTTCCTAAATATGATCTTATTTCATAACTAAGCTCATGCGGTATACTCTATATCATGTGTGAATATATGAATTGTATAATTTTATACTACTTATTTACACTAATATGCCTTTGGTGGTACAAAGTGAACATGGCGATGAGATGAGATAGAAAATGAACTCAATTTCTAGGCGTGGAAGGAAATAAAGCATAATTAACTAATTGTAATGGGTTGCGCTTTAATAGTTTAGGCTATATCAAGTATATATTAACTTCATAATTAAAGCGAGCGACCTTTCGATCCCTTCTCCATACTTGCTCGCCTCTCATGATTCAAAATACTTAAAGTTAAGCTATGATTTATATCTAATCAGTTTGTTTGCATTATGAGTAATTTGTCCTTAATTAAGGTGAATCATCTTTCGGTGTTTTTGTCACACACACGTTAACATCTTTGTAACTCATGCAAAGATGAATTGATTGTATTGCTACAATATCCTTGCCGCTTGTTTAGTTACCTATGTGCTTTCACTTGTTAGGTGATTGCGATCAATATCATTGTCTTTCCCTTGAATACACAATGCATTGACATTTGCATTTAACTAAACAAAAATTATAAACACATGCACTCTGATTCTCTAGTATTAAAAATACATTCCATTGCTCATGGACTAATTAAACCGATTAATGGGTAGGAGAAGAGAAATGAGAGAATGAAAGAAGAAATGCATTACTATTATAAACATAACTTTAGGCCTCTTGACCATGGAGTACATTTTACAAGGAAATACAATATAAACAGAAAATGGAATACAGATAATGCATCGTCAAGCCTCGGATTATGATTTCTCATACTCGTTGGCTCTAAATTTTCCCTGTTCTTGAGGCGAAAATGGTGGGGAAGAACTCTAAGTAGTCTCCCAATAAATTAAAATCTTAATGCATTGTGAAAAGACTAAATTAACCCTTACTTAAATATCATTAAAAAAATAAAATAAAAAAATACAATAATTACATCAAAATTATTAAATGCAAATTAATTAATTAATAATTTTGATGCCTCATCAGTTCATATAAACTTGTAAGAGTGGATTGGAATTTTTTTGGGGCTTTTACAAAAATAACACAAAAGTTTATGATAATAGAGCCCATGTCACAACATTTTCTAAATTTGCAAAAGTAGAAAACCTAAAAGTCATAATTCTCTGATAGCCCTTTGATCACCTTCCGATAATCGTTTGATACCTGATTGACAACTGTATGATATCATTAATTATTTGTCATAGTTATCATATTCGCAATATGCAAAAAAAGAGATGTTATGAGCTACTTTTTTCTATTTTCTTTTATGTTATCGGATGCAATTTCTCTTTTTTTTTTTCAAATTTTTAATTTTTCATTGTTTTAGGTTATGGGTGACAGGGAGGGGTTTCTGCTAGATTGTGTTTTTTGTAACTCTTGATTCTAAGTTATTTTTAGATTTTAATTGAAGAATTGTAGCTCAAATTGTATTTGATTATTTTTTGTTTTTGTATTTCTATAGGTTGATAAAACAAAGTTTTGCATATAGATGGAGATGACAAAAACCCACTCAACTTTTGAATTTTAATCGTTAAACTTGGTGAATCTTGTATTTTGTTTACTCGCACTAAAGAAATTACTTTGTAGCTTTTTTCATTCTATTAGACAAAACAAAATGTTTTACTTAAATCAATTACAAAATTTCAATTATGAGATTAAATTTACGATATATTTTAAGTGTCCACTACTACAAAAAAGGCCTTTCTTGACGTTTGTTGTTTTTATTTCTTGATGTTTTTTTATCAAAAAACGTCAAGAAATGGGTGATTTCAAATATAAAACGTCAAGAATTTTCATAAAAATGCAGAGGTAGACTAATTTCAAATTTCTTGATGTTTATTAAACGTCAAGTAATATGTATTTTTTCTTGACGTTTTTAAAAATGTCAAGGAATGTCTATTAAATTCTTGATATTTTTAAAACGTCAAGATATTTATAAATTGTACATTCTTGACGTTTTTTAAATGTCAAGAAATATGCCATTTTTCTTGACATTTTAAAAACGTCAAGAATATCTATTAAATTTTTGACATTTTAAAACGTCAATTTTTATACAAAGGCATTTTTCGAATTTCATGATGTTCTTTAAACGTCAAGTAAGATCATATTTTTTTTACGTTTAAAAAATGTCAAGTGTTATTAAATATATATATACAAAATTAAATAAATAAATATATATATATATAAATAAAAATATATTCTTTTAATAAATAATTTATTCAAAAGCCCTAAAGCCCTTTTGGAAAACACGCGTGAGTTCCCTTTCCAACCGAAATCCTTTCGCTTCGAAAACATTGTATTCTTCGACCGTTCAATCGCAAAACCACCCTTCATTCGCCTTCAACTCCCATTCGTTCCCTTCAACGCCCATCTGTTTGACTGTACCGTTGATTTCCAACTCTTCAACTCTTCATTCGCCTTCAAATCTGCCTGTCGCGTTCCACCTCTCCAAAATCCCTCACTTCCATAGCTTCATAGCCAGTCCATCTGTCTGTCCATCATCCACTAAGTTGAGGTTAGTTTTTTGTTCCCCTAAAACATATAACAATTTTATTATTCTTGAATATATAAACTCAGATGGCAAGATTGGCAAAAATAGAATTGCAAGTTGGATGTGTAAACTTTGAATGAATGTGGCTAAAAAAAATAAAATTAAATGGTTTAATACTTCAATACTAGTACTACTTCTTCCTAAGGAATTTGATTTTTCTGTTCTTTAAGCTAAAAAAAGAAAATTGTTGAAAGTGTTCATAGTCAGTCAGTCCATCCGTCCATCATCCATTGATTTTTCTTCGCTTGAGACATATTTAGATATAGAGATGTTATGTATCAACAATCTTTTTTGTGTAGAGACTACTTTGTTAGTTGAGCATATTTTCTTTTTCATAATTCTATTACTCTTGGTGATGTTCATATTGTCCTCTTCTCTTCTCTTGGATGTTGATTTTCTTGGTACTTCATATTACAAATTGGAGATGCATTTGTATGTGAAAAGACAGGACTTGTTCATGGTATGATATTCTTATTTGGTATTCTTCTATCTTTTATATCAAATTTTTTTTATAGATTGGTAACTTTAGACATGTTTTGTTCCTAATATGTGACGACACTTGCAGAGTTTAGAAAATTACTTTTTCCCTCGTAGTTGCATTGTTTTACTATTAAACTTGGACTAAATCATAACATTTAATTATCTACTGATTTGGATTTTTAAGATTGCTTATTTGATGGTGATCTTTTAGGCTGCTTCAACTATTTCATAAGCATTGATATGCTTACTGTCTAAGTTGTCTGCTATTAGTGTCATTTATGTTTGGTTTTCCTCATGTAACATCTTTTTTCTAGTGTATCCTTATGATAAATCTATCAGTTTATTTGTGGAGATTTAGAATGATTTTGACCACATGGTTATATTGGTACAATATGTAATTTATTGAAAATGGGCTTGGAGGAGATGCATATTCCGACGGTGAAAAAGATGAAACGGAGGACACTGATGGTGTGGAAGTGGAACATCGACACATTTCAGATTACCAAGGTTTTGCACTGATAATATCCGATTGATTTATTATAGTGATGAAGCTACCAAGCAAGTGATTTTGATGTTTTATTAGTGACAAGATTTGTTGTAATTTCATTCGTGTACTTAGTTTCTTTGTAAAAATGTTATCTATGTTAGTTATTGTTATATATGAAAGTTCATATTTATATGTGTACTAGTTTTGTGTTAAAATAGAATCATTGAATTACAGCAACAAAAATATAATTGAATTATAATTTTTTTAAAAAAAAATCATAACATACTTGACGGTTTTAAAATGTTATAAACAAGTGCATCCTTGACAGTTTTCAATGTCATAAACAATCAATTTCTTGACGATTATTAAACGTCATGAACACTTATACTCTTGATAGTTTTAAACTGTCATAAACACTCATACTCTTGATGGTTTTTAACTGTCATGAACATTTGTATACTTGACGTTTATAAAACGTCAACGTTCAATATTTTTAACGTTTTTATCAACCGCCAAGAACTTTGGCTTTCTTGACGCTGGCTTCTAGAGATCCTGTTATTGTGTAGTTATCAGATTTAGATTTTGTTAAAATATTATTTACGAATTTGTTTCATTTGCATTGATGAAATAATTTGCTTCATTGTTATTGAACTGAGGTTCTAAATTTTAGGTTACTTGTACCAAAAATTTAAAAATTAATAATACTAATAGAAGGTATTTTAAAAAGAAAATTATCAAATACGAACTCCCGATGGCTATCATTCACCCGTCAAGGGATCCCCAACTCCTAATGCCTTAGGCGTCAAAAGTTATCATTCACTTCTAACTATTGATATTTAATCATAAAAAAGTGGTCTTTTAACGGGTATCATTACAAGAACACAAGGGAATGTCGACGTGCACACGTGTTAGCAAAGGACGAAGAAGATGTCGGTACAACACTACAACAAATTAGTCTTTCAATAACAATTTTTAATAACATATATTATAAAATGTTATTAAATAAAAAGAAAAAAGAAAGGCGCGCTTGGGAATTAAAAAAAAAGAAGAAGAAAAGTGGGCCAAAATTAAAAAAGCTCCTAGTCAATTTTTATTTTCCCCTTTAAGGTACTTTTCACATTTCATCTTTCCTTTTTCCCTCTCGCACAAACAATTTTCGCGACGATACCCACACTCTTTCCTTTTCCTTCTCATGATTTCAGTTCAACCATCATCGTCTCTACATCAATTTCTCTTCGCACCCATCTCTTCGTCGTTGTCTCTATCCCGAGTACGCTTCTGTAGTCTCTCCATCCATCCTTTTCTCTCTCATGATTTTTGTTCAAGCGCCTCCTCATCTCTCTGTCCATCTTCGTGTCTCTGTCCGTGTGTCTCTATTTTAACTTTAATCTCTCAGAGTTTAATATCTCGGCTTCATCTGATCTCTTACCATCGTCTACATGGGTTCACTTAGGGTTATTTGTCTACTAGCTCGTCTCTCTACTGGAATAGAGACTTGAAGCTAATGATTTGAGGTTAATCTTCTTCTTCCTTTCTTCTACATCGTTTTTATGGTGAAAGTATTGAGTGGAATATCAGTATCAGTGTATAGACTCTTTTCATCATTTCAAACTCTGAAATATAAATGTTGACCCAAATAATTTTTCCACCATAATGTAGATTTTAAGTTCCACATCTTCTGCTGACCTCTCTATTGACTATCTTTTTGTATCAACAACAAGGTAAATACCTTCCAACTTTCATGCTTTTGCACACTTTAATTTTTTTTTCTGCTACATGAGTTTAGTTTTCAAAATCGGTTGCTTTCCTTTATGGTGGTATTTTTCATGGATCGGGTCTTTACTCAATTGTATGCTTTAGATTCATTCTTTTTGTGTAAGTACAATCGAGCTCTGTCTCCCATTAGAGCTTACACTTGTAGGTTAAAAAAAAGGAATAAATTCTAATCCACACTTTTTAGTTTAGTGTTGACTCTTTGAGATACTCCATTTTGAAATTTTGAAGCGGAAGCAACAACTTCATTATATTGTATATTTGCTCTTAAAAGTTAGAAAGCAAGTCTCTTATAAAGTTGGTGGTCTAATGGGTGTATTGGACAGTGGGAAGCAAATCAACAAATCAGAAAATTAGAAATTTATTTGATTTAGCTTGTTGTGACTTGTGTTCTGTGATCGTAATAAGAAGACAACCTTACTACTCCAAGTGCGCTCTCTTTTTTCCTTTGTAGTAAACATTTACAAAGGATTCTCATTCTCTATGTGATTGACACTCGTTACGCTTATGATTGAGACATGATTCATGAATACAAATCCTATCACAATTGCTAGTAAATTAGAGTAGAGTAAACATCACGATTGCTACTTCATTACACATTTTAACTAGGACAGGGGATACTTCAGTTCTTAAATAGAATAGAAATCACGATTGTTACTTCATTACACATTTTTTACTTCATCTACTGCCATTTTTCTTTTTTTCTTTTTTCTTCTCTCTCTAAGCTGTTGAGGGAGTGAAGAAGAAGAAGATGATGATGAAGGTTTATTTGGGTATTGTTTTTTTGGTGGGTTACAGGGCTTCCTTTCATTTTCTCCTTATCTTTTTGTTTATGGAGGATAAATGACATGAGGGTGTGGATTTTGGGTTTGGTTTGTTTGTGTGCTTTTCTTATATGTTTTTCTAAGACTAAATTAGGAACACAGCTGAAATAGGAGGTTGAGAAGGGAAATTTAAAAAGAGACACAAATCATGATCTATTTAGAAGCAAAGAAAGTTGAGTTGTGTGCTTGTGAGAAAGTAAGGACTCTTACTTACTAACTGTCTTTTTGATATGGTGTATTTTTAGTGGCTTAAAAAGTTTAGTTTATCTGCTTAATGCAATCTTCATAGACCAATGAAAATGTAATCGTATAAGATTGGTTGGTAGGAGACATATGGATCTATATGTAGACAAGTATGATTGGTTTATTTTGTTGTATATTGTTAATTAATTAAGGAAATAAAATGAGGGGTATTTTAGTTTGTAGAGAAGGGGAGGAGGGGAATTGTTGATGAGGAAGGTGTAATGGTGTGTAAAGAAAAGAGGGATGGAAGAAATAACAAGATGGGGATTTGTTTGGCATTTTGGATGTATGAGTGACACGTGGAAGGAGTATGGTTGATTCTTTATTACACATCCTATCACTATCACGATTGCTAACATAAAGATTTAGTAAAAAATGTGTAATGAAGTAGATGCCTAAATTGTAATGAAACTTAATGCAAATGGGAGAATTTTGTAGCCAATAACAAACTACCAAGACTTAATGCAAATAGGGGAGGAGGTTAAAGACAAAATGGAGATGGTGTTTTGATGAGGAAAAAAGAGAAGAAAATGTCCCCTAAAATTCCAGCACATTTCACTGCTTAATGTTCCTCTCATACCACGCCTTCTTTCCCTTTCAATTATCAGTCTCTTCCCTCTGCTTTATGAACCCCTCATCCCCCACCACCTACCCCCTTCAACAACCCTATTACATATATGTATGTATATATGTATTAGTTTAATGAATGCTTTTGTTTCTCAATTTCTCTCATATTTAATCATTCTATTTCTAATCTATTTCCCTCTTTTAATCTCAATCATTCGCTTCTTCCCTCTTTATTCTTTTCACCCTCATCAATTCCAATTTTAAACTCCTCTAAACTTGTCCTTTTCCTTTTCCCTTATATTCACTCCTTTTTTTCTTATCAAGCTAATATTTAAAACTTTGTTAAAGGGTAAGAACATCTTCCCATAATGTTACTATTGTTTCATTGTCTTTTTTTCTATTTGATTCAATTGCAGATTTTTCATTTTCCTATGTTACTTATTCATTTTCCATACCATTAGGAATTTGCTTTTCTTATCCCAATTAAGGTCATTTAAAGGACTTAGAGGTGAAGTTAAGTAGAATTTAGGTTATAAATATATCTTACTTTCTTGTTGTTTAGAATCCTCATCTATGTGGTATTTATGATGTAGGCAATTAATTAACGTGTTTGTGATACCTTTTTCCTATACTTTGTTCAAATGAATTAGTAAATTTATTGGGACGATGTTTTTGTTCTCTTTAAGGACTTTTGTTTTCTTTTTCCTCCCTTATTTGTGTATGTTTTATCATAGGATGATTAATTACTTTGTTTATGCTAATTTAATGTTTTAATTACTAAACCCCATTTGGGATTATCAACTCTGACCTGTTTGATATATTTTCTCTTAGAATTTGTCTCTGCCAACCTATTTGATTAAAACTATGGGAGCTACTCCAACAAGGTTATGATTTTGTTCATGATTGAAAAATCAAATTAGTGTATGTGGGTTTTTTTCCTGTTAATTTTTCATTAGTTGTCGATCAACTTGACTTTAAACCGTTAAATTTCTTTTGCAAATCTATCATATGACATGGGTTATTAATACTTGAATTCTTATGGTTTGAGTTTTGCTGGTGTATGTTTTTTAAGACTTGAATTCTTGGAATCAAGTCTTGTGTAAAGAGTAAGTTTGTTCCTTAATGGAACCACTCTTAGCTTTATCTTAAGTTTTATTTTGCTTATGATGATTCTTTAATTAAACTTGGTTTCTTCTCTCTTTCACATTGCTTGAATTATGTTAAGTTATTATAATATGTTATAATTGTCATTTTTTTCTAGTTTATTCATAAAATGTGCTTTATATATGGTTTGGACTTATGACTAATACTGAAATACACTTCTCATAATTACTGTACTTTGTTGATGTTACCTTAGTATACTACTATTCTCGATTTTACTTTGGGTAAAGTTGGTTCTCAATCATATTTCACATTCTTGTAGCAATAATTTGAAGATATTATGTTTCAAAAAGATTAGGAACATTTGAACAGGTAAGGGATTGTCAATTTTTTATGAAACTAAAATAGATTAATATAGTTAGTTATACTAATTGCAAACTTGGATCTTTTTAATAGAACAACCAATGAACATCTAAGGGGAGCATGGAACTTTGTGAAACACGTAGAGAACATATCGGGTGGAGTTGACGAAATTTCGTGTACATGCCAGACATGTAAGAACATGAATCATCAAACCTTTGATGTTGTATATGAACATTTGGTTATGAAAGGTATGGATCCTACT
>JBBPDI010000020.1:18000183-18019055 GCA_037974545.1 Cucumis variabilis
TATTGATCAACGAGGATTGGAAAAAGATATTGTTATCAATTTTCAATGCAATATTATCATATTGTAAAATGTGCCATTGTGCAAGGTTATCATTTAGCCTTCTTTTAGCTTTTAAACTTTTAATTTGCTATGTTTAACTTTCAAAATATTTTTGTTGATCGTTATATCAAGGGTTGCTTTACTTTTGAGATGTAATATTGGAAAAAAGTGATTTTTTTAAATTAAAAAAAGGCTAAACGTTCAGTTAAATTGAAACAAGGTCTGTTTCTTTAGAAGTCATTTGTGTGTCCATCAACAGCAATTACAAATGTTTGAGGTCTGATGAAATCAACTAAGAATTATTGAGGATAAACTTAGTGAACCCAATTGTTTTTGTTTTTGTTTTTAATCGAGATTCATTTGAAACTAAGCAATGAAGATGAAGGGTAATATGAAGGAAAATTTTTCAAGAAGAGGAAGTCGTACATGAAGTTAGAGCTATCAAATTATGGGTACTTTGTTCTTCTTTCTATTAATCCTTCTATCCCTTTCTATGAATCTTTCTATCAAGGGTCAACGTGATGGTTTAGGGATATGAACAACAAAAAATCATGAATTAAGAAGATGAAGCCCGAAAAAAAGAAAAAGAAAAAGAAAGAAAGTCAAAGAAACAATTAAACAACTAATTTGGATCCAAAATAAAAGACTACATCGTTCTTAAATTTCAACATTAATAAACCCATTTAGTAGTTAAAAAATATTTTTCACCGGCCAAATTTTGGTCATGTTTTGTAGGCTATAGAGTGATACCTTAACCATTCCCCAAGGAGCACCATTTCCGAGCCATAGTTCATGTACATCTGCTATGGATGGTTCAGAGATGAAATAAATATTGTGGATTCAAAATCCTTGAATTAAGGCGTAGCACTAAAAAAATGGTCACGGTATGGTTGGTTTCCTAGTTTGGACCTACTATAAAAACCGAGTCTACAACATTTTTCTTGGGACAAACTTCTATATTCAATAAAATGGCTTCTATATTCAATAAAATGAACTCATTTACTAGTTAAAATTTATCTTTTAGGAGTTTATGCATATTTTCTGGGAGATGGTCTAGGGATATGTACCAAAAATATTGAACCCAAAATCATTGAATTAATTAAGTGTAGCCCAAACAAATTTACGAACTAATATTTTAGAACCAAAATAAAAATTGAGTCGGATGGTTTGTATTGAATTAAAAAATTATTTATTTAGTAAACTAAGAGTTTTTTTTTTTTATTCAACATTTAGTTTGTATAGTTCAATCCAATGAACTTAAGATTCGATGTTGTCCAATGTAACTTGAATAGTATATAAAGACATATAAGAGGATCATGTTCAAGTAACAACCTATTTTGAGAATAAAACCAAATAGAGAGCTAGAAACGTAACTATACAAGATGAAATTCACTCATTTCCTATTTTAGAAAAAAATAGATTAGTGTTCTCTTAAGTGCTACTTTCGAATCTTGGATAATGTGGTCCCTTCCTGCCACTGGCTCGAGATAGATTTTGTTTACGATTGGACTATAAAAAAATTGTTCATTAGAGAATCAATGATAAGCGAAAATTTAATTCTTGAAAATGAATTTGATTTTATTATTTTGTAGTAGCATAAAGGCTCTAATATATAATCCTCTAAAACTTTCTCTCAAATACATAAATTTTAAACTTTAAACTTTTTTTTTTTAGGATCGACATTCAATTTGTAGATGGTGAAGAAACGATCAATCTTCAGTTTGCAGATGACAAAGAGGTTATCAATTTATTAAAGAAGAGACGATTAATTCGTTGAAGAAGAGACACCCAATCTTCTTCTAAAGAAGAGACGCCCAATCTTCTAAATAAAGGTAATCCATTAGTTGGAGAAGAGATTTTCAATTTGTTTTCCTATCTTGCCAACATGTCTATTTTTCCCTGATAGTGAGTCCTGTCTGTTTAATTAGAAATGCATGTCGATTAGCTTCATTGAACTGAAATTGGTGATTTGAGCATAGAAGCTCTTTATTTCCAATACTTCAAATTAGCACTGGTTTGATAGAAAGGAAAGCTAGCAAACCAGTCCCTATAATGTTTAGAAAGACAAGCAAGCTATTTGTTAGTAGTAGTAGAGATATGAGCACTTATAGGAAGTGAAGTTAATAACCACGTGACAGGGGAACGAACGATGAACTTGACTTTCTGCTTCTTTGATTTTGCTTAACACTTCTTTCTTTAAGTTAATTAGTTAGGCAAACTATTCTAAACTGATTTTCTTGCCTTTAGCAACCTTTTTCCATAAGGCTTACGGTTGGTCAAACCAAGACAATGTTTTGTTCACAACAAAATCGATACTGTTTTTTTGTTGGAATTAATGTCCTAAAGCTCATAGTTTATAATTTAAAACCATATTCTATTCAATAAAGTTGCTATTGAGAAATTATTAGTGAAAATGAATATTATAATCTTGAATCCAATAAACTAAGATCCCAAAGCTATCTTGAGTAAACTTCAACTTTATATGGAGACATAAACATGGATCAAGTTTGAGTATGTAGCCTAAACAAATTATAGTAGATGAATAGGGTTAAACGCCTTATTTGGGGGGATACTATGGATGTTGCCTACTTTGTAGTTAGTACAAAAGATGTGATCTTGAATCGTTCATGTAGAAACATGCATGAAAGTGGGCACCCTATGTAAAGAGTTTACATAAGATTGAAACATGAAATAGTCACTTTTATGTTATAATACTGTTTGACTATATAGCTTGTTCCTTTAAGGACTAAATCTAAGTCTTGAATAAGGGGCTCTACCTTCTCATTGGTCTGAGAGGGAATTGTTTTATAGGTTGGACCTTAAACTAGTGATAATGGGGTTTAAAGAGCAAAATGTAATCTCATAGATAAAAAGGTTTTTTTGACCTAGTCAAGATTAAGAACAACTTTGAAGGATTAAAGTACTAATCCTGGTTATATCAGGTGGACTCAAATATATCTATAGCAAGGGGGGAGTGTAACTACGGGACTTTAGTGGAATGACCTGTTAGTTAACAAATATTGATTAAATTGATCTTCATGGTGTACTTCAATTCTTCTTCTTTTTTGCAATTTATTCATTTCCTCTTCTAGATTTTCTTTCTTCGACGTTTAGAATATAAGATTCGATCATTTAAATCTTCTACTTTATTTCATCATCTTCGGTAAGATGTTTTGAAGTTATTTCACAGTTATTTCAATATTCTTCTTCATCTTCCTCATATTCAAAAATATCAAGATTGTTTAAATATCGCTTTAGATTATCAACACAATTGTTTACCATGGTCAACACGATCATAAGATTTTGAATTTTTTCACGATCATTTACATTGGACTACACGATCACTTATCATAACCAACACGATCGCTTACCATAATCAACACGATCGTTTACCATGATCAACATAATCGCTTGCCATGGTCAACACGATTGTTAGATTTAAAGTTTTTCATGATCATTTACATTGGATTACACGATTGCTTACCATTAGCAACATGATTGTTTACCATGATAAAACATGATCGTTTAAAGTATAATATTTCACTGCACGATCATCTATCCTTGTAATATATCCTAAACGACGGTGTAGTTATTATAAACAATCGTGTGTACGGATCCGACGATCATTTAGATTATATTATACATCGTCTATGTCTGAAGCTTTCTCGCCATCGTTTAGTGTTTACTATACAATCGTTTAAAATTTGAAATAACCTTTTTTCCCATTGTTTAAAATTAATTACACGATCGTGTATCGTGATCTAAACCATCGTTTAAATTGTAGTGTACGGAAGATGATTCTTCGTGCGCGTGTGGTCGATTAATCACGTATTGACTGAGGTATTTTTGGTATTTCACATTGTAGGCTTGTAACCTTTTTTCGTTTTCAAAATTATTCTATATAGTATAAATAATTTAATGCTTTATTAAATTTTTTTGAAAACCCCTTAATATAATGTACATTGATTGTAAATCCTGAACCTTAGAATTCCTAAAGTCTTTTAAAAGTTCTTGTAATAGCCTTAGCGAAAGGAAGTTAAGAAGAAATTTTACTAAGAGTTTTAGTTGAAAATTGACATTATGAGTGTTAGTTAATAAGTGACATTATTGAGTTGTCATGGTTTAAGTGACAAAGTTTTTGGTTTGTCATTCTAGCCTAAAGTAAGAATGGTAAAAGAAAATTAGGTCAGTGTTTGTGTTATGGCGAAAGAAATGTTAGTAAGGTGGAAAAGATGTTTAGTATCAAACAAGACATTTTGAGCCAAGACTAAGCGGCCAAGGTAGTCAAAATAACCTCTAAGGACATGTAGTAGCGGACATGAGTGAGCTGCTAGGCGTTTTAAGATGAACTAGGCAACCAACCATATCATGAAAACCTCTAAGGCAAGGTTATGTAACCATGGAAGGTTGTTAGTCATTTGAGGAGTATGCTAGGTTTTTAGAGCAGCCAAAAACCTCTAAGCCTATAATGCATGTTGCCAAAGGCATGCAACCAAGCAAAGTATGCTAGGTAAGACAAGCCATTCGTCCAAGAAAGGTATTGGGTGTTTTGAAGAGGTTGTAGGCATTATGAGAAGGAGGTGGAAGTGGGATCCATGTGTTATGACATGTAAATATCTAGGTTTTACAAGTAGGAGATGTGGAGAGAAAACCATGCAAGTAGGAGGTGTCAAAAAATTGTCATGCAATGTTAACTATAAATAGGTAACTTCAAGTGGTCAGTGTTTCCATTTCCCTCATGCAAATTTACTCATAGTAGTCACGAAAGAATTGTAAGTGAGTTTATTTGTTGAGGTAGGACTGCTGAACTAAAAAGCATTGAGGAAGGACTTCAACTTCTGAGCTAAAGCACAAAAGGTAATTTTTTGGGCAAGTTTGAGCAGTGTTGAGTTCATGAGGGCTACATAATGCATTACTCATAATCTTTAGCTAAAATTTGGAGATAAGATACTTAAGATAACTCTAAAAACCTTTGAATAAGGAAGTTTTCTCATTTAGGCTGTTAACCTCCAAAGTTGGGCTTAGGTTCTAAATGGAAAAAGAAATTCTGCGCAAAGTTAAAGGTTGGCTGAGTGATATAGAAGATGAGGTGAGGTACACACGCAAGATAGGAAAAGTTAGTATGGGTTTTGGAACATGCGTGTAACATCGCCAGTGCATGATGACCAGGCAGTGTGAGGAATGCACTTATGCCATATAGCATGTCCTGTGTGCGTGGATGCACGTAACACACAAGGCGTGTGGCCATGAGGTACATGACAAGTTTAGGTTCAAGGTTAGCACATGGCCAAGCTACTTAGAGTTCTATGAGCGGATGTGCACTTTGCCTCCCATGTCCTACGCGTTAACCATGCCAAAGGGCACTTTTTAGCCAATTTTATGTTATTTTTATTTTTATTTTTTACTAGGGCTTAGATATTTTTGAAGTTAAGGGGTTAATTTAGGCTTAAATGACATTATTTCAAAACTAGAAGAGTTTTGAAAAATTTATGAGCCAAGGACTTAGCTATGATTTGTGAGTGACAAAATGATTGTCAAACTTATTTCTTAACTTGCTTTGCTAAGCTATTTCTATGTCATGCTTTGAGAAGAATATTTGAATAAGTTATATTTACACAATTGAGTTTCCAAGCATGAACTTAGATTTTTAAAAAGGAAGCAAATTTTCAGTAAAATGATTTCTTTGAATGTTTGAGGTTTCTAAAGTAATGTTGACTACTGTTTTAGAAAAGAGCTTACAAGCATAAATAAATTTTAAAATCATGTTCATTCTATACACCGAGTTATATATAGTCATTGTGCATAAAGTATCAATGCTATGGGACTTTGTTGACCAATTAGCCATCTACCATCGAGTTCAGGCAAGATAATATCGATTTTACTCTATTATCTTGACCGAGTTTAGGCATGATAATATCATGGCTAAGTTTATCCAGACACGTTAGTATTGAGTTGTCAAGCTAGCGTGGCTGAGTTTGCTTCAAGGTATAGAAGGAACTGAAAATTATTTTATTCACAACAAGGTAGCTTTATTAGAGTTTCTCTTTTTAAATGTTTTGTTTAATATAATTTTTCAAGTTGATGACAGTTTTACTGAATCTTCTAAAACTTGGTTTGCTAAGCTAAATGTTTTCAAAGAGTCACTCACTCGACTTTTTAGTTGACATTTTTCAAATGTTTTCCACTTTTTAGGAAGAGATTATGATCCTCAAGCTTGACTTGCTTCCAATAGTCTATTGTGCTAGTCTTATTATTTAACACTTGTGCATCTAGTGGTTAGTAGTTACGAGCTAAGTCTGTATGTTGTAAATATGTCTATGGACGAGAATGTTAAATATGTCTTAGTGATGTGTCTGTCAGGTATCTTTTGCCTTAGGATTTCATAGAGTTGGTTAGTTGTTAATAATGTTTCATTTTAGTATGTAAAAAGGAACTTAAAACTAGTGACATACTAATGCTCTAAAAGTGTTGTTGTGTGTAATAATGATCCACTAAATAAATTTTGGAGATTAGTAAAGTTCATGTGAAGACTTGGTTGTTCAGTTAAAATAGGATCAACAAATGTCATCGAGTAGCTAGGGAGAAGATTTGTTGGCTTTACATTGTTTACTAGGCTGAAAATATGTAGTTTAGGAGAGGGGAGAGGGGGGGGGGGTGTCACATTGGTACATTATATATATAGTTAATTATGAATATGATTTATAATTAAAACTATATAATATTCGAGAGGTAAATATTAGAATGAGGCTAAAATATTATATAATGTATAAATAAGATTTATATCATGTCGGTCTTGAAGTGTTCACTAGAAAAGTCTACAAATAGAATAGTCACGAGCAAGTTTTAAGGGTTTAATCTGAATTATGAGCTAAGTAAGAGCTAAAGATATTTATCTTAATTGTAAGTGGTTTGAAATGTTTCGTTTTTCACCCCAGGTAGCGAAAGGCATCCAACGTTTGATTTGCCATCTTGTTTGCCTAATGTGCCATAAGTTGCATTATATCTTGTTAATGACACCCACCAACTTTATCGCATTAGGGCACATAGACAAGTTGACCGGGAAGGGGATATTTTGCACTTAAGTTAATTGTACTTAAACTATTTTAAGTAAAATCTTACGTTGTTATGTAGTACTTTCCTTCTTATGTTGTTCCGCTTCCAATTGCCTAATGTGTTATGAGCTAGTCATGTGTTACGACACATATGTTATGCGTAATTAGTTCACGCGGTACAAACATTAGGCATTATAGTAATAAGTTAGTGTCTAAGTGTTTCATAGATTGAAGTCTTCCGCTAAATTAACTAAGTATGTGGTACATGTTAAGGAGACAAGGTAATTATGCTTACTAGGTGCCCTACACCTAGGGGTGTACATAAGTCGAATTGGAGAAAACTTATGGACCACTCTAAAGTATCCGAATTGGTAAAAAATGAATCTTATCGGTTTAATATGCAAGGTTCAATCCAACTCAAAAAATTTGGTTTGGATTTACTGTTTGATTTATTTTTTTTTCATCTCTCCATAATTTGTCACACTCTGCCCCACACGCGTTTTGAGCCTCGCGATGCGACACGTGGCGCGATCTGAGCTGAATCTTGCCTTTATCGCCTAGTTCAAATTAACTCCTTTAATTACTAAGCGACAAGAATAATAGAATGCAGCAGAAATAACAAAAGATTTTCTTTATTAACTTAACGTCATACATTCTACAATACAATTTACAAGCTTCCTTAAGTACATAAAATATAACATAAGCTTTAAACGCCTTGCACCACTTCCTCGTGTAGCAACTCGCCTTCCTCATCCAGACTTAGTCTTAACGCCTAAAAACCTAGGAGAGGAAAAACATAAAACATAAGTTAAATACTTAGTGAGTGAGTTTTGAAAACCTTTTTGGCATACAACATATGAAATCATTTTATAAACATGACTTTCATCGCCTCTTATCTCTAAACAGAAATCACTAATTAGCCTTTTGTATTCTTTTATTCCAAGAACATGAACCATTCCCACGCACAGACTATGATGTCCTTTTCATCAACAACATCCCTTGGAGAATTCTTTGGTTCTAATACCCGTTGCTCAGACCGCCAAGTTTGATGCGTTCATTTTACGCATTGTCCAGCTTTACTCCACCATGAAATCACTTTCTACATGGTTGCCTTTATTTTTTATGTGCATATAATAGTTAGCTTTATTAATAGGAATAAGACTAATGGTTTATAACAAACATAGCATACAGTATAATCGTTTAAGCATAACACAAATTTTCTCTTAGAAATCATTTCTTTTACAAACTTCATGTAAAAACAACATTACAAAGCATTAAGAAATATAAAGCATTAAGAAATTTAAAGGAAAGCTGTTAGATCCATAAACATTTTGGAAAATCACTCAGGAACTAATCTTCTTTCTTCAGAATGCCTAGCTTCAGATTTTCTTCTTGCCTAATAGCAGTTCTACACTTAGCTTTTCTTGATAATCTTGCTGAGTAACCTCTTGTCTTATTTATACTAATCTTGAATTGGATTAGTCATCCTTAAGCTCTCATAAACTTGCCAGTTCCTACTTATAGTGCTACATATGTGTTAGCTAAGTATTCCTCATGACCATGTTTTAGCTTACACTCTCACACGTTGCCCATTAATTCTAATGAAATTTCCCAAACTTCTCTGAACTCTTTAATGCCCAACTTCTGCCTGTGTTGAACCCCAAGCCGCCTACTTAGCCTTGCCCGTCTTCTCTTTGCATAACCTTATCTTTGTTGGAATTTCTGTCCTAAAACTCGTAGATTGTAAATATAATCCATTGACTGTTATTACTAAAGTGTTATTATTATAATTTCAATAAATTTTTTTGATTATATTATTAGTTTTGTCTTAATAACCCAAATACAATAAACTAATATCCTAAGTTGTTTGATGTGTCTTGAACAGTATGTAGAGACATACATGGATCAATGTTGGAGATCAGCCTAAAGGGTCTATAGTATAGGGATAAGGTTGGGTACCTTATCTTGGTAACACTATGGATAAACGGTTCACTTTGTATTTGATACAAACACAATGATCCAACGCGTTCGTGTAATTGACATGCGAGTAAGAATATCCTATGCAATGAGTTTGCATAAGACTGGACCGCAAAATAGTAACCATTAGATGTAACTCCGTTAACTAGTTAGGTTAAAGTCCTAGATTGTGCATTTTGAAGTTTTTTATTTTTATTTTTATAATTTAATTAATATAATATGATTATATTAATTTGATTATTTTTTAGGGGTGCCAAATTCATTGTATTTTGTTTTTTAATCTATTATTACATGTGAGGTTTGATTAAATTAATTATATAAATAATGTATGTCATAAAATTTAAAATCTCACCTTAGGATTATAATTATCATGCATCATTCTTAAATATAAGTGTTATATTTTAGTTGCATGATTTTTAAACACGTTCATGCATTTTTATATATTATAAATGTTATAATGTATGGTATTAATGCATGATTTGAATTTCATGAGTTATTTAAAGTATGTTGATATTTTAAATATATGAAATTGGATAAGCATGATACATGATATACTTAGTTAAATATAATTTGTTATATTTGAATTAATGTCTTGTGTATGTTTGATTGATTTTCATGTATTTTTTTTAATATAAGCGTTTTATTAATTAAGATGAAAATCAATTGGTATTGAACATATTACATCTATAGATTAATATAATTGTTATATTAATGTAATGTTAAGCATGTTGCATGGTTTATTTTAAATTAAAATCTGTTTTAATTAATTAAACCATAGTATGCATATTATAAGACTAATTAAGTAATTTTACAATAGTTATAAAATTTGATAATTAGAAACCGTCAACCTATAATAAAGAGTTACATGCAAACATAGGATCTTAATTAGGATTAATTTGATTTAATTTTAAATTGTTTAAAATTAAATAGACCTAAGATCATATTAATTCTAATAGGATTAGAATTATGTCTTTAATTTTTGTTTAATGAAACTAAGTAGGACAAATAGGATTAAAGGTTATAAGGGAACTCTAGTAGTAAAATTCTGTCTAAGGCTGGAGGTACAGTTTACGGTTTATGGAACACCTCCTACCTGGAAATTAAGTCAGAATCAACGTTGAATTAATCTCATTCCTATTAGCATAAGATGCCACTAGGTAAATTAAATAGTTTAATACATCTAGAAACTTTAAGAGTAAATAGGATTAAGGTTATAAGGGAACTCTGTCTAAGGTTGGGGGTACTTAAGTTAACGGTTTACGGAACACCTCCTACCTAGGAACTGACTCAGAATTGACATTGAATTAACCTTATTCCTATTAAGCAGGAGATGCCATTATGTAAACTAAATGATGTAATATACCTATAATAAGAATAAACTTAGATAGATTCGTTTAACCAGATTTAGCTAAGTGCAACAAATCCTAAATTAATAGAACATTTTAGTAGGAGAAAAATGATATATATGATATATCAATTTTTAGCTCTCATGTCCCTAAGAGTTCACATGTGAGATTCATTACTCGACTTCGTGTCGTCTGGGGAGCGACCTCCCTTAAAAAAGTATTTGTATAGGTCAATAACAAGGTGAATAGGGGAAATGTTCATAGTAAGTGGGAGAAGGATGCGTGTCAATGTATCCTACGGTCTCCTCCATTAGGTTGCACTGTGAGATTTCTATGATCCACTTGCGTGTCATCCTAGAGCGACCATTCCTTCGAAGGACCTCATTATAGAAGCTGGAGCAATGCAAACTTCAGAAATGGATAGGGTTTCTTAGGTTAATCTTCAATAGTTGTCTTTCCTTTTAGTAGCCTGCTGAAGTGTACTTCTGGGATCTGAAAATGATAGGATCACACTTATGAGATGAATTAAGTTAGTTAATAAATCCTTTATCGAACAATGGTAGCTAAGAACTATAGAAATATGAGTTATTCTGGTATTAGTTATTAGCTAAGATTGTCTTAATTGAGGAGAGGAGTAGCTGATCACCCTTTGATGAATGTTGCTCTATACTTCTGAAGTATCGTAGCAAAAACTAAATCATTTGTTTGGTTAGATTTCTTTGATTGCTTGTTTTTGCTGAATTGATTGGATTATTTTATGTAATGGGTTAAGATAAAAATAACTAATACGATCAATTGATTGTTTCAACATATCTTCTTCAATCATTCAATTGCTTAAAAATAAAAATTAACTGGTAAAAATTATGCGATGTGAAAGTCAAACATGAATATGATTCTTGCTAATGATTTATGCTTCATCTTAATGGAGGAACGTCCTCATTCTTCTGCTCAAAATGCATCTCAGAATGTCAGGGATACATATAACCGTTGGACAAAGGCCAATGACAAGGCTTGCGTTTATCTCTTGTCCAATATGTTTGACATACTAAGCAAAAAACACGAGACTATGGTCACTACACATCAGATCATGGATTCTCTCCAAGAGATATTTAAAAAGAATAAAAAATAAGGTAAATATGATTTATTTGTCACAGAAACATGTTTAGTGAAAAATAACCAAAATGCCTGAATACTTGATTCATGAGCCACTGACCATGTTTGTTCTTCTTGAAAGGAAACTAGTTCCTTTAAACAGCTCGAGGAAGATGAGATGACTCTCAAGGTTGGAACGAGAAATGTCATTTTAGCTCGTGTAGTGGGAGATGTTAAGTCTTTCAGAAATAGATTTCATTTTTTAGAAAACTTGTACATAGTTTCTAAGATTAAAAGGAATCTTATATCTATTTCTTGTCTTATTGAACAATCATATAATGTAACCTTTTCTTTGAATGAAGCGTTCATTTCTGAGAATGGTGTACATATTTGCTTAGCTAAGCTTGAAGACAACTTGTATGTATTAAGACCTAATGAAGCAAAAACAATTTTAAATCATGAGATGCTTAAAACTGCTAATACTCAAAATATAAGGCAACAAATATCCCCTAATAAACAATACCTATCTTTGGCATTTAAGAATATGTCAGATTAATCTCGATAGGAATGAGAGATTGGTAAAGAGTGAACTTCTAAATGAGTTAGAAGATGATTCATTGCCTCCATGTGAATCTTGTCTTGAAGAAAAGATGACTAAAAGCTAGAGGTTTGATGAATGTAAAAGCTAGAGGAGGTTTTGAATACTTCATCCCTTTTATAGATGATTATTCAAGGTATGGTCATTTATACTTAATGGGACATAAGTCTGAAGCTCTTAAAAGGTTAAAGGAGTATATGGCTGAAGTTAAAAATCTATTAAGTAAAAAGATCAAAATACTTTGATCTAATCGAGGTGGAGAGTACACGGATTTGAGATTTCAAGACTATATGATAGAACATGAAATTCAATTCCAACTCTCAGCACCCGGTACACCCATACAAAATGATGTATCTGAAATGAGAAATAGAACTTTGTTATACATGGTTCATTCAATGATGAGCTGTGCTCAATTGCATAGCTCTTTTTAGGGGTATGCAATAGAGACTACAGTTCATATCTTAAACAATGTTTCCTTGAAGAGTGTTTTTGAAACACCTTTTGAGTTATGGAGAGGACGTAAACCTAGTTTAAGTCACTTCAGAATTTGGGGTTGTCAAACTCACATGTTAGTGACAAATCTCAAAAAGTTGGAAAATTGTTCAAGGTTATGCCCATTTGTTGATTACCTTAAAGAAAAGAGAGGTGGTCTATTCTTCAATCCATACGAAAATAGAGTGTTTGTATCAAAAAATGCTACTTTCTTGGAAGAAGACCACATGAGAGATCATAAACCACGAAGCAAATTAGTATTAAGTGAAACTACTAATAACAAAGGTTGTTGATGAAGCTGGTCCCTTATCAAGAATTGATGAACCAACACATCAGGAAGTCTTATCCTTCTCAATCGTTGAGAATGCCTGGACGTAGTGGGAGAATTGTATCACAACCTAACCGTTACTTGGATTTAACTAAAACTCAAGTTGTCATACCAGATGATGGCATTGAAGATCCATTGTCCTATAAACAGGCATTGAATGATGTAGACAAGAACTAATGAGTCAAAGCCATGAACCTTGAAATGGAGTCTATGTACTTTAATGTGGGAGCTTTTAGATCTACTCGAAGAGATGAAATCTATAAGGTGCAAATTGATCTATAAGAGAAAGAGAGATTTAGCTGGAAAGTTACAAACCTTCAAAGCTAGACTTGTAGCAAAAAGATATACTAAAATGGAAGAGGTTGACTATGAGAAAACTTTTTCCCCTGTTGCTATGTTAAAGTCTATAAATTTTTTCTTGTCTATAGCCACTTTTTATTATTATGAAATATGACAAATGGATGTCAAGACTGCTTTTCTGAATGACAATCTTGAAGAGAGTATCTTTATGTCTCAACCTGAGGGGTTCATAATCAAAGGTCAAGAATGAAAAGTTTACAAGCTGAATCGATCCATTTATGAGTTGAAAGAAGCATCTATATCTTAGAACATTAGATTTGATACTGCTATCAAATCTTACGATTTTGACCAAAACATTATACAAGAAAATAAACAAAAGTAAAGTAGTTTTATTAGTACTTTATGTGGATGATATCCTTCTCATTGGAAATGATAGTAGGATACCTAACTGAGCGTTAAAATTTGGCTAGCAGCCCAATTCCAAATGAAAATTTGAAAGAGGTAAAATGTGTTCTTAGGATCCAAATCATAAGGGATCGTGAGACCAAAAGCTAGCATTGTCTCGGACAACCTATATCGATAAAATATTGATTCGATATTTGATGCAGAACTCTAAGAAGGATTTATTACCTTTCAGGCATGGGGTTCACTTGTCTCAAGAACAGTGTCCTAAGAAATCTTAAGAAGTTGAGGATATGGGACGTATACCCTATGCCTTAGTTATGGGCAGTTTAATGTATGTTATGTTGTACGCTAGGCTAGACATTCAACTTATTCTCCACAGGTTGTTCGTAACACTATCTAGTCCAAAATACTGTTTTACCCTTGAGATTACATCTTGTTGCTTAAGTCTCATTGGTCCACTATTGAACAATTGGTTTAAGGTTCAACCTAGAAACTAAATCTCTCTCGGGTCAATGAGAAGGTGGGGCCCCTTGTTCAAGACTTGGATTTAGTCCTTAAGAGAACAACCTATCTACTAACCCTAAAATAGGTAGGAGTGAATTCCATCTTGCATCCTATGTCCCTAGCTATCCATCCGATCTTACCCATAAAATGGTAGGCTTATTGGGCCAACCCTGTTGAGCTACCCTCACCTATGTAGATCTAAAGATAATTCTGTGTGAATAGAAGTTCATAGTTAACTCAATATTAAGATTAAGTTAGCTAGGTCATTAATAATCAGTTTTATATAGTCAACGATATTATAACTTAAAAGTGATTATTTCATGGTTCTAGTCTTTATGTAAACTCTTTACATAGGATGCTCCCACTTTTATGTCTCTACATTAACAATTTAGAATCACAACGTTTATACTTAGTACAAAGTGGGCCGCATCCATAGTGTCTCCAGAATAAGGCGTCCAACCTTTTTCATATATTATAGATCATTTCGGCTACATATTCAAACTTGGTCCACGTTTATGTCTCTACATAAAGTTCAAGTCTACACTAGTTAGCCTTATGACCTTAAGTTTATTAGATTCAAGATTATAACATTCAATTTTCATTAATAAGTTCTTAATAACCACTTTATTGAATCATAATGTAATTTAAACTATAAACTATGAGTTTTAGGACATAATTTTCAACCGTGATAAGGATAGATTGAGTTGAAGCTAGGCGGCACGATGAAGGAAGTTGCGTTCAAGAGTATTTAGGCGTTTTGATGTCTTATCGCAAGAATAGTAGGGGTCGAGAGTTAGTAAATTTTTGAAAAATTTCCTAATTATGATTAATTAGTGAGCTACGTGTCAAGGTTAAGGTTAAACTTAAGCATGCCTAAGAGAAATGATAAACCTACACATATAAAGGGTCAAGTAGGAGCTGGCGAGCTAAAGAGAGTTTAGGGATGACTAATCTGATTTTGAGATTAGTATGAAAAATTTGGATATGATGTTGGATGAGAACGAGAACAAAATTGGCAAGTGAGAAATAGAAAAAAAGGAAAAGTTCGTAGTAGATTGGGCTCGCATGCGAATAAAGATAGTTTGGTAATTTTGCAGGCAGGTGACTCATCCTAAGACAATTCCCGGTTACAATTTGAATGGTGGGCACCGCAAATATTCTTTGTGGCCGCTACAGCCCCAATCGATGGTGAAATTATAATGTAACCGTAGCAACATTGTATGGGCTCCCGAATTTAACAGCCCCAGGAGAGAAAATGGGACAGAGTCTATCTTGCTTTAAGATAAAATTAGCTTGACACACCCTCCGTTGCTTCTTTTTGTACATTGCCTCAGAATTCCACTAGTCTGATTCTCACTCCGCCCGTTTTTACTGTTACCTGACCCCAAAATGTTGGCTACGGTGGTTCCTCGATTCCCAACTCTCCTAATGCAGAGCCGCTCTGATTCTAACCCTCGCCGTGGTTTTGGAAACAAGGAAGACAATAAAGTACGTATACCCATGTTTATGGTGCATTTTTAGTTACGACGGCTTCCTATCTTGAAAATTTACTGTAGATTGGCACATGATTGCGTTCATTTTTAAATATCATGCTATCCTTGATTTTCGATAGGAAGCCTAGTTTGACCATTGTTCATGTGCATGGTTTTAGTTGAATTATTTATACGAGTACGTAGTGATTTGGTATAAGATAGAAATTTGTTTATATGTTTTGGACAGCAATTTTCTATTCAAAAGAAGTTTCTAATCTAGGATGGTAGAAAATCCTCGAGTCTCCAATGCACAACCCCACATTGTGGAAGCAAAAAGCACAACTACAATAGTTAGTTAAGATTCTTTCCATTTCAGTAGTCCATGATGATATACGTACGCCAATTTAAAGAAAGGATAAAAGTTGAGGTTCTATGCATAAAGTCTTATAAGTCGAAGTTAATTTATTGGAGTTTGGAAGTTTGTGTTTGGGTGTAAAACTGTAAGATGAGTTTGTCGACAAATGTGGAAAGTAGAGAAAGAGGGCAAGGTGAGTTAGTTGATAAATGTGCAAACTTTGATGGTGTTAACTATTGAAATTGTGTTGTTTAACACCAACTTAAGGGCCAAGAGGCTCCTAACTGTCAATCCTTCCTATGGCTTGTTCAATAATTCTTTGTTTGTGCTATTGATTCTTCTTCATTACTTGTTCCTCCGACTGTTTCTCGTAGAATCTGTGCTAGGCTGATTCTATAGGCCATAACGACCAAGTCTTGTGATTTTGCCTTGTGGTTGTTCTGTTATTTTCTGCTATTCTCTCTTTTACACCAATAGACAGAGGGAAAAGATATTTTTCCATTGTCCGTCTCTATCCACCTAAATCCCCACATACAGTATAGTTGTATCAAAATTCCTCTCCCGTGACTTCAAATTGTTAACTGAGCTATGAGCATGATCATTATGGTTGAATTCCTTTTTCCCCCTCTTAATTGATATTATTAGTATTCAATTCAATTAATTTGTTTAATCCTCCAATTAAGGCATTATTAACTCATTTTGTTATTTTACACTTAGGCCGACAAAGCCGGCAGCTCGGGCAACGAGAAGGGTAGGGTGTATCAACCAAGGTATTCAAAATTAGTTTAGTTTTTTTGAAAAACTTGAAATTATCGTTTGTGGTTTAGAAATATATTGAATATATAAATAAAGAAAATATCCTTCACTAATTACAAATGATTGTGTGTAATGAGTAAAATTAAAAGGGGCCGTTTGTCTAAGTTGGTGTAAGTTGGATCTGGGAGAACAGGTAACCTCGTTGAGCTGCTCTAATACATCAAAGAGAGAGAAAAAATAATAAAGAAGAGAATGTATTAGATACCTATTGGCACTTAGCTAGGTATTGATATTGTCACCCTTTATAATAGAAAGAAATCGACTAATTGAAAGAATACACTCTAGTAGAAGGGGTGACTGGATTGATAACTGCACAAGAGTTGACATTATCCTTTTACTTGACATGCTCTCTATATGATGTTTTATTTTATGCTCTGTCATCTTCTAATCTAATGAATTGGGGATAAGAGCTGATCAACTTTTACGCCTTTTCACTTCCGAAGTATCTTCTCAATTTATTGAGTTTCACTTTTGATGACTGTGCTAATGTGTTTCCCTCTACTTTGGACTCACTGCTGATGTAGGAAACCCATTCCAAAACAATCTAGTACAGTACCCACACGTAAGTGTAACTCATTGTCCTGTAAGTTTCTTCATTATTTTCTTCCTTTTCTTTTATGATCTCTTAATGGAATGGGTTTTTCATTTTTCCTGTACGTACATTAGCTATGCGAGGGCTTGGATAGCAGGGGCGCCTGTAGGCTTTTTTTGGTGAGGTGAGGAAGTGACCGAGGGAGAATTGGAGCTTTTGTTTTGTTTTGAAACGGAGACGAACTACTTTATTAATAATAACAACTCAAAGTACAAGAGAGTTATACAATGAGCGTAATAAAGAAGCCTAGAGAGCAATAAGTGAGGGGGGATCATAAGGTGCACTCGGACATCTCAACTAGGTTACACTCCCTTAGCATCAAAACAACATATCCCAACTAAAACTAGAAAAAAAATATACCAAAATACAATGGAGACATAGTCCAGCCTAATGCAGAGAGCTGAGACAGAGAAATAAAGAAAATAAAGAAAGGGAAATAGGGCAAACACAGCAGTACACAGGCTGAGCCTATAGACAAAAGTAAAAGTTGCAGACCAAAAGAAAATATAAGCTATGCTCCAAAGAAGGCCGGCCAGAGAGGGGAAAACGAAGCTGTCAAAATGCAAAACAAAGTCACCAAAACATAACAGGGCCTAGGGGGCTGGTTGAAAGATAAAAGACTGCCTAGTTGAGACAAAGAACTTGAGTGTAGTAATTCACAAACTGATTGTTTAGAGAGCACCAAGCTACTGCATTGCGTTCTTTTCAAAGACACAAATTATGGAACTTCCATTGAAAGAGAAATACCTAAAACTCTTATCCTTTCATTACATTATCTCCTTACCCTTTTTTTTGAAGGTTAATCTGCCAACCAAGGTATTTCCAATTGCAACAAAAGCAACCTTGCCAAATCGGACGTTGAAATTGTAGCTATTGAGTGCTTGTTCTTTGTGAAGACATTGCAATACTTGCTATTGACAGCAATTGGATTAACAGTATACAGGCATCCAGGCATCCAGGTATGTCTACAATTTGTTCAATGAAACTAGAGACTGGAAAATGAAAGCAATGAAAATCTTGTGGTGCCAATTGAAATAACACCAACGACCCATCCTTGAAAGCACTCACACTTATATTTTGCCCAAAAGGACCTTGAACTGAAAAATTCCGCCCCTTAGGCTGTCACTGAATGACTTAAATGCCATTAGTCAGCAAACAGCAACACATACTGCAACATCACCACATTCCACATGTGCAATTGGTCTAACACCAGGCTTTATCTCTCTTATAAAGAAATCAATGTCTTGAAATAATCCGAAGGGTGCTTCACCTCAATCACATTGATTTGATCCTTGAAAGATACAATGAAACGTGGAATATCTTTTACAGATTCCACTGAATCCATTTGCTTTCTTTGCTTTTCAGAAATGCTATGTAAGAGTTCCTTCACCTCTTTATCCATAAGATGGCCCTTGTCGACAAAACAATCTTTCCATCGATTATCTCTTCCACTAGCCTTTTTTCTGCCGATCATACACAACAATATGAGATGCACTCGAACTAG
>JBBPDI010000020.1:18052434-18076926 GCA_037974545.1 Cucumis variabilis
TTTTTTTTTTGGGGGGGGGGGGGGGGGGGGGTTTGAGAAGGGAAGGTTGGAGATGACTGATTTCTTTTTCATCAGGTTTTATCGAATGCTAGTGGTAAGTTTGGATTGATGTCTCTGGAAAGCCTTAGAGGAAAAAAGGACTGCTTTTCATACCAGAAAGCATTAATTGAATATTCTGGTATTCTCTAATCATCACTAAACCCGAGAATTTAACTTAAATGGGTTACAGTAAATTTTATCTTTTATCAATACTTTAACACTCCTCTCAATTGTAGGGCTGAGAGTTGAGTTTAAGGAATCGTTTGCATAGGCTGTAATAGGTCTCATTACTTCCAAATCTATTTCTGAAGGGGAGAGGAAACTTGAAATTGATTGAGTTTGTGTTTGATCTCTCGACTGCAATTATCAATCAAAAGTTGGTGAGGGGACTGGCAGCTCAACAATCTTTAGGTCCTAGAGTCACCTCTGGTCATTGGTCAATGTGTTCAGACCCTGGATTGCTGAAGTAGGGCCTAACACCTTTCAGATTTGAAGATATGGGGCTGTCTCATCCCTTTTCTAGATCCTCTTTACCCCCTTGGTGGGCGGCAGAGGTTCCAGAAGATTCAGGTTTGAGGAAGCTTCATCGTCTAAAACTAAAAAGAGCCATTACAAATTTGGAATCATGAAGTTCTTGGTGACTTGAAGATCAAGAAATAGGATTTACTATATCACATTAGTTTTGTGATTCATATTTTGGATAGACTGGAAAAGGTTGATCCTCTAAGTTCTGAGCAGAGTGAGAAAAGGTTCTCTGAAAATTAGCTTGAAGGTGATTAAGACAATAATAAGAAGCTATATTTTGCAAAGCTAGTGGTCCTTTTATGATCCTTGCACACTAACAAATAAGGTAGCTTAAGACAAGTGGTTCACTTATCTGATTAATTTTTTTTGAAAAGGAAACTAAAATTTTTATTGTTATAATGAAAAGATGATACAAGGTACAATGATCATGATAACAAGGATCAGTAGGTGTACCCATGTAATGTTGAATGGATTAGACTGGCTAGCAATCAGAATATTGAGCTTGTGGGAAAACTCTCCCTACCTGAAATTACAAGAGCTGTTCAAGAGCTGGGGAAAAATAAGGCCCTGGTGCTGGATGGTTTTATAAAGGAGTTCATCCTAAAACTCTGAGACCAACTAAAAGAGAATTTCTTAAATCTGTTTCAAGAGTTCTACAGCAATGGTAAGCTAAATTCTTGTATTAAGGAGAAGTTTATTTGTTTAATTTAGAAAAAAGGAGGATGCATTGTTGGTACTTTAGGTCCATAATTTCTTAAAGCTGGGTTTTTGAAAAAAACAGCCGCAAACAATGTTTTTCAGATTTTGGTGGGGCCAAAACTCAAAAAGAATCAACAAATCCTTTGGAGTAATACGGTGAAAGCAGTGCTGGCCGATTTATGGTTTGAAAGAAACCAAAGAGTCTTCCATGATAAGGAAACTCCTTGGTTTACTAGATTCGAAGTAGCTCGATTGAGCACATCCTTTTGGTTCTCTCTCTCTAAGACTTTTGCTGATTATTCAAGTCAGGATATTAGCTTACACTGTAGTGCTCTTATTTCCATGAATTAAAATTCTTGGCAGCAAAGGCGGCACAGATGGAGCTCTTCCTCTAGTCCTTTTTCATAGTCTTGTTAATTTTGATTAATTTGGGCTAAGTCTGTATTGTTTAAGTCTTTTATATCGGGATTGTTCTTTACTGGTTTTTGAGAGGACTTTATTATGTTAATCGTAAGTTTCTTTTTGGAGATGATGATGGTGCTATCGGGGTCAACCTAGTTGAGATATGTAGGTAGACCTCCTGATCCCTAGCTTTATACGTATTGTTTCTAATTGTATTTTAAGCATTAGTCTCATTTCATTATCTTAATAAAGAGGCTTGTTTCTTATTTAAAAAAAATTGCATCCAGACATCTCAACTAGGTTGACACTCTCTTAGCACCCTTGTCACGTCCTAAAATGGAACAAAACTGTGAAGATCCTAAAATGGAACAAAACTGTGAAGATAGTATCTTGTAAGTTCTACAATCAGAGAGCAAAAACATCCTTACAAAGGTAGACCACCACTAAAACTAACATAGAACCTGAAAAAACAATAAGAAACTCTAATCCTTTTGAAATAACAACCGATTCAGACTTATATCTTGCACCAAATAATTTTCAAACTTTCTGGAGAGAGCACTACGAGGAAGCTAAAATCTTGGCTGACTCTAGGCAAATTCTCCACTGAGAAGCTTTATTCTGAAATATTCTTTGATTTCCTTCCAGCCATAGTTCCAACAGCAAGGCTTTTATTGCGTTGGTCCAAATACAACTCGGTGCTGGTTTTAGAGCTGAGACCATCAGAATCTGCTGCACATTTCTCTAAAAGTGTTTGCAAAAATCCAGCTAATGTTGAAAGTTTCAAGAAGACTAAACCAGCATGAACTTGAATATGAACACTCGAAAAAAAGATGCTGTAATGATTCATCTGCAGCTACATAAGGGGCTAATTGATGGAGACAAACATTGGTTAGAAAGCTTCCTCGCAGCACCTCCGAACTATTAAGAGCTCATAAAAAATTGATGAAGACTAATTGATAGTATGCAGTTCCATCTCAAAACCAATTGGCAACGAGAGGAGTAGCCCATCTATTTGAGTGTGAGTCCCTTTGATTTTTCCAACGTGGGATTCTCAACATTTCAACATCTCAACAGAGACAAACATTGGTTAGAAAGCTTCCTTTGCAACAGACCTCCAAACTATTCACTTATCTGATTCATAAGGCTCCTGTGTGGTTTATATTCTTCCATCTGTTAGAAATTCTTCTTTTACCTTTCTGTTGAGGAGACTGTTTTTTAAAAAGAAACAAACTTCCTCACTAAAATAATGAAATGAGACTAATGCTTAATGTACAAGTGATACCAAATAAGGATAAACTAGGGTTCAGCAGGTGCACCTGGGCGTATGAACTAGGTTCACACACCCTTTTAGCACCTCCATCATCCCCAAGAAAGACTAAAACAACTGAGACCTAAACAGAACAAAACCAATACAGCCCTGCCAAAATAAGTTCAAAAACCAACAAGATTCTAATAGCATATCACAAGCTCAATCTGAAAAGCAGTACATATCAAAACAAAAGACTAAAGACTATGGCTACTGCCATCAGAACATAATGCCACCGTCCCAGAACCAAAGTGGAACTTGCTGCAACCAAAAACAACATTAGTGATCCAGGGAGAGAAAGGCACCCCAATTCAAGCTAATTGCTACATTCTGACAAGGAGACTAATGATGTTGATACATTCCTTGCTTTAATTGCTGATTTTTGTTCAGGTGGGAGAAGTGATTGTCAGCCATGGAATCCTAGTCCTTCAGGTGGGTTCTCCTATTGCTTGGGTTTTTCAATATCGAGCGGGTTTTCCCATCTTCTTCAAAATTTAGAAGATTAAAACAACGAAGAAGGCTACATTTTTTGTGGGAAAGTTTGCCTTGGTAGGGTGGATAACAATGGATCATGTTTGGAGATCGTTGCCTAAGTTGATTAGCCACTAATGTTGAGGACCTGGACTACCTTTTTTTTTTTTTTATGAGTAGAACCTGGACTATGTTCTTTGGTCGTGAGTTGTGGCAGCATGCTAGATCGTCATGGACCCATGGCATGGGTGTCTTTGAGGCATTTTTCTTTAGTTCAACCTGACCAAGAACTTGTGGATACTTGCTAGATGAGTTCCTTTCCCATTCCCCCAGTGGGTCAAGGGTAGCAGGCTTTGGTTTACTTGTCTTTGTGCTATTTTGTTGGGGCTTTGAGGGAAAAGTTAAAAGAAACGACAGATTTTTAGTTGCTGCTTGGAATAAAATCTAGAAGTTCGAATAAATGTCTATCGTTTGGCATAAAATCTTTTGCAGGTTGACATACTGCTTGGAAAATCGTACTCAGATTGGGGACATGTTAGTGATGCTGTATCTGTTTATGATCAACTTATCTCCAGCCACCCTAATGACTTCCGTGGTTACTTAGCTAAGGTTTGTCTCTCTTTCTCTCTCTCTCTCACACAAACATCACACACAATCACTGGCGTACTCGTAAATAGCATCACGCCTTTCTTTCTGTGGACAAAACAAGAACTTTCCAAGAATACTTGAGCAATACATAGGATAATTCAAGATAATTAAACTAGAAACATAAATGCGTTCCCGGTTGAACACAAGTCTTAGAATATTCTGCAAATAGATTGGAAAAAAAATCCAAAATAAAGAAGCTTTAACATTGGCAACGTTAGAGTGATCAAGCTAAGGCGGAGCCTTTTTTTTAAAAAATGTCATCTCCAATTTCACTTGTTTGGTAAAGATTGCATGTCTTTAGTAATGAATATACAACAAAGAGGTTTTTGAGCTTTCTTTAATGATGCTTCAACAGGGAATTATTCTAAAGGAAAATGGTAGGTCTGGAGATGCTGAGAGGATGTTCATCCAAGTGAGTATAAGAGTATCTATGTTGTGATTTTTTCAACCATACATGATAATATTCATCCTATACTAAATTCTTGCATAGCTAAAGTGACGTTTATGCACGGTACTAATTGTCTTAGGTGCTACCGTGCTATTTTACATAGCATTTGTAGGACTTAACAAGTACGTAAACATTTTATTGAAATAACGATAGGAACATGGTAGTTCTCATTTTAGGCTTAGTAGGTTCTTGATGTTGGTTTATTAGTGGTACATGTACTACTGAATCCTAGACCCTCAACTAAGGTTCTAATTAATTAGGAAGCTATTCTATTTTCTTTTGAAACGAGAAGTAAATTTTATTCCCGATTTGGCTTTTGAAAGAGTTCCTACATTGAAGTTTTGAAACCCTAATCCAATTAGGGTCAATTAAGATGTTACATGGTGTATAAACGGGATGAATATGTTCAACGCATATAATATAATAACCCAGGTTAATAATGACTATGTGCAGGCCCGATTCTTTGCTCCTGAGAATGCCAAGATGCTTGTAGATCGGTATTCTAGATGACCTTAGCATCTCCTAAATTACGTTTATAGTTTGTATACACAAGTATCATTTATCACCATAAGTTTTGGCTCTACGATGTGAAAATCTGAAACGCAGAATGTACGTTTTGATGATGTACAATAGAAATTTGTAAACAAGTTGTATTTCATGTATATAATACATATATGTATGTGTCTATATATATATTAATTATTGGTTTAAAATCACTATTAGTCAAAGTAACATTTTATTTTTGAATTTTCAAAGGAAACGATTTAATACCAAAAACTTTCTAATGGGTATGAATTTAGTCCTATTAAAAAATTTGTTAACTTACTAACGAATTGGTGAGATGGTGTCACATGTCATCCTACTCGAAAAATAAAGACCATGTAAATTCAGTTTGGAGAAAAAGAAAAGAACAAAGATTTAGTTAGAGGAAAAAATGGGTGAATCACGATTTAGAAAAACAAAATGGAGCAAGATTTAGTTAGAGAAAAAGTGGTTGAAATGTCGATTTACCGCAAACCTTTATATCTTTTTGCTCTTTTTCAAACTCCTAACTATTCTTTGGGAAATTTGCCAAAAATAGGTTAAAAAGAGGAATAATTGAGTTTTAAGATTGATTTTGAAAAAGTAAACTTTTAGAGCAAATTGAAAGTGAAAGGTCCAAATTGTCCTTCATTCATTTTCTCCCCTTTTCTTCTATTCAACCTAAAAACAAAACAAAACATTAAAAAAATAGAAAAGAAAACTCGTTCTTCTTAACTCTCTCGCTTCCACTTCAACTTCATTCAACTTTGGTGTCTCTGGTGAACGTCTCTTAGATCCATTTCTTCTCCACGCCTCTCTGTTTTTAGTTTCGATTTCAACTCCGGTGAACACCTCTCTGTTTTTAGTTTCCACTTCAACTTCGATGAACTCCTCGAGCCAATAGTTTTGACTTCAGCGTCGTTTTCATCGGACCTCTCCATTTCTTCTCCACTCCTCTCCATTTTTAGTGTTGTATTCATCCTCTTTGAAGTCAAGTGAGTAATAAAATCTGAGTTTTTTTTTTTATAGATCATTGTTGTTTAAGTTTCTGTTGAGATATGGGATTTTTGTTGGGCACATTTTAAATATACCATTAAATTTGTCTGACCTCTCTGTTTGATGCCATTGAGATTTTTCAGCAAACAAATTGATGCATATGTCCACAGTATTATGTACTAAAGGATGCAATAAATTTGTTATGATTGTTTTAACAAAAAGAACCTCTTTTGTAGACTTTTTTACTATAAACTAAAAAAAAAAATCATTGCCAAGACACTTAATCTCATTAACAAATTATTATTGCAAAAAAATATTTGTCCTACATCCAACTCCTCACTTGTAGAGCTTTCTTCAGACCAATCACTCCTTTCTGTCTTCAACTTTCAGCTAGAAGAGCTATAATGAACTTTAGATTTTCCTTTACAATCTTTTGTAGAAGCATCTCTAAATTGTGGGGTGTCAAACGATCATTGTTCATCTCAACTGGCTCCCATGTAAAAGTATCATCTTTCGCTTCATATGACTCATACTATTCCCATATAGCTGAAGTGGTCCCTATCATGTTATCACACAAGCCAACTTGAACTTCACGAATATGAGCTTCATTCTCATTTAACGTATTCATTGCAATTGGAGGATGAGGGTTTAAGTTATGGATTTGGTTGCTCCCGAATACTGACTTGTAATCTTTGTTTAACACTTTCTTGCTTTGATTGCTTCTAGGCTCAAATTAGACGTATAGAGCGACCTCCAATGAATTTTCACTAAGAATATAAAACTTCAAATCACGGTCATTGCTTAACTCAAATGGAGGAGCTTCGTGTTCCACTTTTATCTCATATATGCATCTTATCATTATGTCAAACTCTATAGGGTCAACTTCTATAAGGTCATATAATTCTGCATGTAAATCTTTATGTGTTATTTCTTTACTGACAACAATGCTTTTTAACATGCCTCCTTCGTATTTTCTTCGTCTCTCATCCCATGTACCACTTTAACACACTAAAATCCAAATATGTGACATCCTTAAACCATTTTGAACTTTTTAATTCCTGCAAAAATTGATTTGAAGTTAGAATTTGAAATATCACATAAAAAAAGTGTATGCCTTATTTTGCAAGATTAAAAAATAATAGCTAAGCACTAAATAAAACATGCACAGTCGCACCCTAAATAAGTATATGATTAATTCAGTCTTGGACATTTAAAGTTTGGCAGCTACGAGATAAATGTTTACAGGATTGCAAGATACAAAAAACAATATTTAAAAGTACCATAAATCACATAAGAACAAGTATAATTCATTTGAGATTAAACATTTGAATTTAAGAACCAACGAGATGTTTGCGAGATAAAAAAAAACAAAAAAAAACAAATAACTTGCTGACATTTTTTGAAACAACTCTAAAACAACCCTAATTCAACCTGAAACAATTAAAAATTATATTTGATTTATACATTTAAGATTCAAATATATATACATATAACATAACACAATTCAGAGAAAAAAATAACAAAAAAAACAAAAAAAAATTATTGAAACAAACCACAGTGTGTGGGATGTTCATCGAAGTAGAGGATAAACGATACCAGAGTAAAAACGAGAAAGTTGACAAACTCTTCACAGAAGAGAAGAACGGCAAATGGGTTTTTCTTTTTTTCTTTTCCTTTACGTATTGCGTTCTACGTTGAAGAGATAAGTGTGGGAAAGTAAAATTAAATAAGGGTATTTTGGACATTTCACTTCAAATTTGTTCTAAAACTCTACTTTTTCAAAATCAATCCTAAAATTCATTTACTACTCCATTTTTAGCTTATTTTTGAGAATTTCCCCTATTCTTTCCTTTGTTCTTTTTTTGTTTTTTCTTCTAATTATTGAGCTTCCTTCCGTTTCTTTCTTTGAGCTCTTGCAAACCGTAATTACTCTATTTTTTTTAATCACGTGGTGGACTATAATTTTCAGTGCAATTGCTTAACTTAGTTAAAAATTCAATTTAGTAAGCTTGTTGTTTGTATGATTTAGGGGTGGATGAATGAGGTTCTTTCTTTGTTTATCTTTAATTTTTACAAAATGTATAAAGCAATTAGGATTTCAAGAATCAAAATAAAGAATACGAACATTGAGGCAATTGCAATGAAATCGATAGTCTTAAATTTTATTCTAACTAATTTCATAGTTGTTACAAAACTAATTTCAAAGTTCTCACCTTCCAGGACCATTACAAAACTAGTTTCATAGTTTCAATGACTGATTAATTAAAGAAATATGATAATACAAAATAAGGTCACATAATAAAATAAAAGCTAACTATTCAATCAATTGTTGAGAAGTTTTGTGAAAGTGGAGTACAGCTGGAATATTGAGAAAACATAATATTAAAATAATAATATAATATATAAATAAAATAATTAAAGAAATAAGAAATTAAGAAAATTTCAAATTTCTCCAATTTCTCCAATTTCTTTTGAATTTCTCTCCAATGTGTGTGTTTTTACAACTCCATCAAATGACACTATTTATAGACAACTTGGCTAATAGGATGTAACATTAGATAGCCATTAAGATACCATGCTTGTTTGACACATGGTGTACACTAAGTATCTACAAACATAAGACACATGGCATAGTGAGATAATGGACATGTATATGTTCATAGTATTTATAATACTCCCCCTAGATGTCCATTACATATATCAAATATGCATCATTAGAACCTTACTAGGGAAAAACCCAATGGAAAAAACATCCCAATGAGGAAAAAAGTACATAATTCATATATAATTACAAAAATGAAATTTACTTCCCCTCATGGACATATCATTTGAGATCTCTGAGTTGTCGCATTCCAATGTTGTGTACCAATTTTTTTAAAGGTTGCGGTAG
Organism: Cucumis variabilis; assembly: GCA_037974545.1. Classification (NCBI taxonomy): domain Eukaryota; kingdom Viridiplantae; phylum Streptophyta; class Magnoliopsida; order Cucurbitales; family Cucurbitaceae; genus Cucumis; species Cucumis variabilis. The sequence goes on from JBBPDI010000020.1 coordinate 18,061,381, forward strand.
GTAGTGATTTTGTGAATAAGTTTGTCAAGTTATCTTTTGAACAAATTTGTTGTACTATGATGTCGCTATTTTCTTCAAGATTATGAGTACAGAAAAGCTTCGGTGAGATATGCTTTGTTCTATCACTTTTAATATAACCTCTTTTTATTTTAGCAATACATGTTGTGTTGTCTTCGTATAATGTTGTTGGAAGGAGTTTACTAAAACACGAACCATATGATTCCCAAATGTGTTGAGTCATCGATCTTAACCATATACATTCTCGACTAGCCTCATGATTTAAGGAGGTGACTGTTATGATTTGCTTTACTGATTGCTAAGATATAGCAGTTCCTTCACATGTGAATAGATAACTTGTTTGAGATATAACTTTGTGCGGATCAGATAAATACCGAGAATCTGCAAAATCAACTAGATTAAAATTTGATTTATTTGAATAGAATAATCCCTTATCAATTGTTTTTTGGAGATAACAAAATATATGTTTAATTCCATTTCAATGCCTTCTTGTTGGAGATGAATCGTATCTAGCTAATAAATTTACTGAAAATGTAATATCTGGTCTTGAATTATTAGCAAGATACATAAGTGCTCCAATTGCACTAAAATATGATACTTCTAGACCAAGTAGTTCTTCATTATCATCTCGAGGTCGAAATATATCTTCTTTACATCTAGTGAACGAACTTGCATTGGAATGTTCAATGGATGTGGTTTATGCATATAAATTCTTTTTTTAAAAAAATTCTGTATAAGTTGATTGGTGAATAATATTCCATCTGATAGATGTTCAATTTGTAAACCAAGGCAAAATTTTGTTTTTTCAAGATCTTTCATCTCGAATTCTTTCTTAAGATATTCTATTGCCTTTAAAAGCTCTTCACGAGTTCTAATTATATTTAAATCATCAACATATACAATTATAATATTAAATCTCGATTGTAATTTCTTTATAAAAATGCATGGACATATTGGATTATTTTGATATCCTTCTTTTAACAAATCTTCACTCAGGCGATTGTACCACATTCGTCTTGATTGTTTCAATTCATATAATGATCTTTGTAACTTTATTGAACATAGTTTCTAGGAACTTGATTTATATGTCTCAAGTTTCTTAAATCCTTTTGGGACTTTCATATAAATATACCAAAAGATTCATATAAATATGTTGTGACTACATCCATAAGATGCATGTCCAAATTTTCATATACAGCCAGGCCAATTAAAAATCTGAATGTGATTGCATCCACCACTGGAGAATATGTCTCCTCATAATCAATATCACGTCTTTGTGAAAAATCTTGTGCAACTAATCTTGTTTTATATCTTGTGATCTCATTATTTTCATTTCTCTTTCTCACAAATACTCATTTATATACCACGGGTTTGACACCTTCTTGTGTTTGGACTACTAGTCCAAAAATCCGACGTCTGGAAAGTAACTTTAATTATACCTTAACATTCTTCAACAGATTTTGGTTCAGAATTCTCATTTTCTGATATAATATCAAGAGCAACATTATATGCAAAAATGTTGTCAACAACTACATTAGTTTAGCTCCATCTTTTTCTTATCATGACATAGTTTATTGAGATCTCATTATTATCCTTGATTTTTTTATCTTCTTCGACATTTCTGTCAGAAGTTGATTTTTGAAATTCTTCAGAAACATTCACATCCTTAATAGAGTTATTGACTCGATTTCTTTTTCGAGGATTTTTATCTTTAGAACCTATTAGTCTACCACGCTTCTGGCATGTTCCAGATTCATTAATGACAACGTGTTGTGTTGGGATATCAATCTTCGATGGGACATTTGCAACTGCTATTGTGATTTAGTTACTTTCTTTGTATCTACAAATGCATCTGTTAACTAATTTGTTATATTTTGTAAATGAATTATTTTATGAACTTCAAGTTCACATTGATCTGTACAAGGATCTAATCGAAACAATAATGACACATTCCATGTAATTTCTTTTTCCAACTTCTTAGGGATGTTTGGCCCATGGGATAGGAATTAGGGAGGTTTGACATTTGAAGTCAAACCCATGTTTGGACACTAGGAATAATTGAATGTCATATGTTTTAAAAAAAACGTTCACTTAAATATCTTATCGATGATAATTGATGATTGTTGGCAACAAATGTTAGCCAACTTCACGATCAACCAAGATGATTGATCATATGATTAATCGATAGTTACAACAATCGATCGTCTCAGTCGTCGACTCCAAATCATCTCGATCGTCAGCTCTGGATCGTCTTAACCGTCAATTATTAATCGTCTTGATTGTTGGTAACCAGTCATCTTGATCGCTGGTTACCTACAACTTTGGACGTTACTGTCGTGGGGTAAACATCTTGATCGATGGTAATCAATCATTATCGTTAGTTATCGGTGTCATGTCCATAAACAAACGATTGTAGTGATGGTCAAAATTATCAATAGCCATGACCCTTGACAACTTATTGTCATGATGATCGACGACCAACCAATCGTCTTAAAATTAGCAATCGTTAACCATCTTCACCAAAGTTTCCTACAACTATTTCTCATGGGATTGAATAGTAAACACTATTCAAGCCTATGGATTACATTTTTTTTCTAGTTCAATCTAAAAAATTCATCGACCAACTCTAAACACTACCCCTAGTGAGCATTATTGATCGACCACTAGGTGTCATTTCTGACAACTCCGTCGATGAACTTTCAACCACCAACTTTTGCAATTGCTGCAAACCTTGAATCATTAGTAAAAATGAATTTTTAGTGAAAAACTTTCTTTTAGTCATTTCAAACACACCTTGAATTTAATCACAATAATAGTTTTTAAAATACGCATTTTTTCGTTCTTCTATTTCTTTTTCTGGAGTTTTTTTTAATAGTTATTATTATTAAATCATCTTTTTTAATTATTTATTTTCTTTTCTTTTTTAAAAATTAATCTTTCCTATATTTTAGGAGATTTTGTTTATTTTTTTATATTTTTCCAAGGTGAAAATTGATGGCCTATCTATGATGATCTTGAATATAAATCAAACATTAATATACTGGTAATATAGTGGAAATTATAAATATATATCACATATATATCATGGTTTATTTTTAGTTTACCCACATTTTTCATTTTTTTCGTTAGCTAATTTAACTAGAAGACTTAGAATTTATTTGAATTTACATAAGAAAAGGTTTTCTTTATTAAAAAAAATAAAAATAAAAATCTCATTTTTATTTACTCTTTTGATAAAAGTAGTTTAAAATACATTGTGTGTGTCATATAAAAAGACAACCATAACTATAACTAAATGTAACTCTACTTGCATGACCCTTTTGGTTATGCTTATTTTGAAACCTTTCATTAGACTTTTTTTAATGTTGCTTAACTAGAACTTTCGTAAACTCTACTTAACTACATAATTTGTCATATTTTGTGAATAGTTTGTAATATTTATAACTAGAGCATTCATGTTAATACAACTGTAATCAAAATTATTGTTATTGAATATTAAAATTTCTTGTTTTTACATTATTTTCATTAAAATCAAGAGAGTCAAGAAATTAAATTAGATATACAAAATATGAAGAAAAAAAATCAATGAAAATTTTAATACAAAATAAATTTAGGACTACAATTAATAAAAAAAACTAAACAAATTAGCTAAATCCAAGAATAAAAAGCTAACATCCCAAACACAAGCATCAGAAATTCAAAATTCCAAATCCTGCATTCCAAACACAATCATTTGCAATTCTCAAGCATAAGAACCTCATCCCACAGACATTTAATTCTCAGGCATTTGATTTTCAACTTGCACGCCAAACTCTCCCTTAATTCCTCCCCCTAATGTTGGAAAATTTGTCACATTAAAATGACAATCAACAAATCGTGTAGTAAATATATCACTTCTCAAGGGTTCAAGATATTTAATAATTGATGAGGAATCAAATCCAACAGATATTCCAAGTCTCCTTTGAGGATCCATCTTAGTACATTGTGATGGAGCAATTGAAACATATATTGCACATCCAAAAGTTTTCAAATGAGAAATATTTGACTCATGGTCATATGCTAATTATAATGGTGAATACTTGTGATAAGTTGTTGGTCTAATACGCATAAGTGATGCAGCATGCAAAATAGCATGTCCCCATACAGCTGTAGGGAGTTTAGCTTTCATAAGAAAGAGTAATAATTAATTGCAAACGTTTTATAAATGATTTTGCTAGACTACTTTATGTATGAACATAAGCTACAAAATGTTCAACACTTATCCCAATAGATATACAATAATTATCAAATGTTTGGGATGTAAGTTCACCAGCATTATCAAGTCAAATATTCTTAATTGTATAATCAGAAAATTGTGCTCTTAACTTAATTCTTTGAGCAAGTAATTTTGCAAATGCAAGATTTCAACTAGATAATAAGCACACATGTGACCATCTACTGGATACGTCTGTTAAGATCATAAAATACTTAAATGGTTCACTTAGTGGATTAATTGGTCCACAAATATAACCATGAATTCGTTCCAAGAATGTAGGTGATTGAATTCCCACTTTAGCTGGTGATGGTCAAATTATTAATTTCCCTTAAGAGCAAGCATCACATGATAATTCATTAGATTGAAGAATCTTCAGATTCTTCAATGAATGTCCATGTGAATTTTCAATAATTCTTTTTATCATTATGGATCCCTGATGACCCAATCGATTATGTCAAATTGCAAATATGTCTGGACTCATGAACTTCAGGTTTATTGTTGCATATGCTTCAATTACTCTTATATGAGTATAATATAATCCAGAAGATAAAGCAAGTAACCTTTCTGATATACAATTTTCATTTGAGACAGTAGATATAATATAAAGATCATATTCTATTCCATTTTTTCTATCAATCTCAATATGATAATCATTGCAACGTATATCTTTAAAACTCAATAGATTTCTCTTTAATTGACTAGAGAACAATATGTTATCAATTGTAAATTTTGTTCCTATTGGAAAAATAATATTTGCTTTTTCAAACCCTTCAATTAAGTTTGCAGAACCTGATATTATATTGACTTTTGCTTCCAGTATTGTCAGTTTGAAAAAATATTTTTTATTTGTAAGTACTGTATGTGTGGTTGCATTGTCTGTTAGACATAGATCATCTTTGTTCATTTTCTAATCACCCAACATATGCAATTCATATTTCTTCACTTAAAAAAAATAATTACAATAAGTAAAATATAATTTTATATTAATAAAAACAAAATATGAAGAAAGATAAGAAAACAACAATATTATTCTAGATATTTTCAAAATCAAAAGAAACATTTGTTGTTCCACCAATAGTGTCGATTTTCTCTTCAAGAGTTTCAAAGAAATCTGTCACATCCAAATTAGTCATGTTGGATGGATCAAATATATTATCTTGATAGTTATAATTTGCTTCTACATTTTTTTCCTTTTTTCTTCTCTAGGAAAGCTTGATATAGGTCAACTAAGTATTTCGATGTATGGCAAATACGTCACCAATGTCCAGTCATTCCACATCGATAGCATATTTCTTCATCTCTTTTTTATTTTTGTGGAGCTTTCCCTTTATGATCACCGTTCTGTGTAGTTCTTTTGAAATTTGGATTATAAGAACGACCACCATGGAAATAATAATTATTTCATCTTCCACGGTCTCTTCCTCGACCACGACCACAACTTCGTCCACAATTAAAATTCATAAGATTCGTTTCAGAAAATAGTGTTGTTCCAGTTGGTCAGGATTCGTGATTTTTCATCAATAACTCGTTATTTTGTTCGACAACAAGAAGACATAAGATGAGTTCATAATATTTTGTAAAACCTTTCTCTCGATATTTCTCCTGCAGGAGCATATTCGAGATGTGAAAAGTAGAAAATATCTTCCAATATGTCTATATCAGTAATTTTCTCTCCACATAACGACAAATTTGAACTAATTCTGAATAATTTAAAATTGTAATTACTTACTGATTTAAAATCTTGTAGCCTCAAATGTATCCAATCATAATGAACTTGAGGAAGATAAACTAATTTTAAATGTTCATACCTTTCTTTCAATTTATTTCACAATGTATCAGGATCTTTCACTATTAAATATTCTGATTTTAAATCCTCATGAATGTGAAAACGAAGGAAAATCATGATTTTTGCTTTCTCTTAACTGGTTGTTGCATTTCCTTCTTTAATTGTATTTTCGAGATTCATGGCATCTAGATGCATTCGACATCAAGAACCCATGACAAATAATTGCTATCGTTATTGTGAAGAGTCGTAAATTCTAATTTCGTAAGATTTTTCATAGTAATGCTATCATAAAATATTATAATTATATTATAAATTTAATATATATTAAATATGAAAAATAATATTTATTATAACAAGTAGAAAAAAACTGACATATCGTTAGAACCTACCTTTGACGAAGGAGACAGTCAGAGTTTTATGCTGATAACGTGTTGTAAAAATGGAGCACAACCGAAGTATAGAAACCGAGAAAATATAATATTAAAATAATAATATAATATAATATAATATATAAATAAATAAAATATTTAAAGAAATTAAGGAAATTAAGAAATTTTCAAATTTCCTAACTTTCTCCAATTTCTTTTGAATTTCTCTCCAATATGTATTTTTACAACTCCACCAAATGTCACTATTTATAGGCAACTTGACTAATAGGATATGACATTAGATGATCACTAAAATACCATGTTTGTTTGACACATGGTGTACACTAAGTATCTACAAACATAAGACACATGGCATAGTGAGATAATTGGCATCTATATTATATCCATAGTATTTATAATAAGAAGTTTATTTCTTTTTACTTTTGTTAGACAACTTAAACTGTCTATTGGTTTGACTAGGTTTGACTGATGAACTTTCTTAACCTGGGAAGATCTATTTTTGACAATGGGCTCTTTTTTACAACTCCTTTTGTTGTGACACATTGATTACATTAATTGCACTTCATAGATATATGTCTCTTACTAACTTTAGTATCTTTATGTTGTTCATCAAATTTTCTTCTTCTTTTAACTTCTCTGGCCTACTCAGAGCTTTTATAAAATGAGGTGGATTAAAGTCACACTCCAAAAATTAAAATAATTTTGGAATTAATTATCTTAATTTTATTTAATTATGTTTAATTTATTGGGTATTATTTTGAGAAAAATTGAGTGAGAATTATTTGGTTTTGTGAAAATTTGAATTAATTAAATATTTGTTTGATGAATATTTGATTAATAAGAGGATTTAGATTTTTGGTGTTTTATTGAGAATTTAATTAAGTTGTATAGTGGTTTTAATTAAAGTTATAGATTTAAATAAATTTTGGGTGATTATATGTGTTTATATAAATAGTTATTATGAGAAAAGTGAAAATAATTATTTGTAAAAGTATAATTATTTTGGAAAAGAGACTGTTGTTGTCGGGTTGCACGAAATCCGCCTGAGTCATCTAATATGTGCCACTTCCATTCCTCATCGTGGCTATTGTCGTCCTCCATTCATGTTCGACATAGTTCAAAGGAGTCTGAGTCGTGGCCCTATCATATTTTGTCCATTGTGATTGTCGAGCCACAAGCTTCCACCATGTTTCCCCTTTGAGTCACCCAGTCGAGACGCAAGTCAACCTCTCCATTCAAAGCTTTCCTTTCTAGTCGTTTTCTCCCTATGTGTGAGTCGAGTCAAATTTGTCTTCCTCCCACCCTTTTGAGCCATATTCCTTCCTCCAAGTAAGCCAAACCGATTTTAGCACCTTTTTCCAGCCACCTCTGATGAGTTGTGTTGGTTTTAGAGTGGATTTTGGTTCTATCCATCAAGTATCAATTTTGGTGCTAAAATAATTTAAAAAATTTTAATTTGGATTTTTTCCTTAAAGGTTCAGTTAGCTAAATCTTCAAAGAAGTTAACCTGTGCAATTTTAATTTGAGAGAATCTTTTAGGCACTAGCCAATTGTTGGTTTTATTAATAAGTCACTGATTTTCTCTTTACTAAATCTATTCATTGGAAAACTTCGACTGTCTACTAGGGACTATATGTTAGCTAATCTTTCAGGTAAGAGATTCTACTACTGAATCGTCGAACTAAATTTAAGAGACTACATATGTTTATGGATGGATGCATTGATGGTAGCTAAAATGCATAGTTATTTGTATAGATCTTGGCTGATGTTTCATGTTGATTATGCATGATTTATGGATTGCATGCTTTATGGGTTGTTATGCTTTGTGGATTGTTATGACTACTAATTAATATCATGTTTTTGTTAATTAGTACATGATTTTGTGCTATGGTTTGTCTGTTAACTTTAGTTGTTAGGCTTTATACCCCATCTAAATTGTGCTTCTACCTTTGGGGTCACTCGCATGACTAAGGGTATTCCTACAGGACCACTCACATGATTAGGGGTGTACCTACGGATCACATGCACGATTAGAGGTCAGTTATAATGTGTTCATACGGGATCACTTGCATGACTAGAGGTGTTCTGACAGTATCACTCTCACGATTAGGGGTGTACCTACGAATCATAGATATGATTAGGAGTATGTACCTATAAATCACTCGCACGACTAGAGGTGTTCCAACGGAATTACTCACACGATTAGAAGTGTTTATACGATCTCACTCGTCCAGGTGTGCTCCATTGAACACACATCATTATTATTACGTTCTTAACAAAAGGTTAATATATCACCTAGCAACCCTTATTGGGTATATTTTTATATACTTATTGTTTTTTTCTATATTTAATATTTCAAGTAAAAGTTAGTGGATCTGGAAAGTTGACAAGAGATAGGAAGAACCTATGACATGTCATATGAGGACCTCATTCTGCTTTCACTTCTCTTTATCAGTTTTTAAGTATTTTAATTCGTAGACATTTTTATTTAGATTTTTATCTTATTTATTTATTTGTATTTTCTTTAAAATTACTAGAACCCACGAGTCATGTTTTCACAATTTTTTTTAATGGTTTTGTCAATTTTATGTTTTTTGAACATATGGTCGATATTACTTTAATAAGAAATTTAGTTTTTCTGCCTTTATTAAAGAAGTCTTTTGTTATTTGTCTTTGAGTAATGGTCTCAACTTAGTTTAAGAGTTTGGATTGTTACAATTAATGATATTGAAATTGATACTCGACCAAGCATTCGGACTCTTGGATAGATTAATAAGAGGCTCACAACATGCAATATAAACTTTCTTCTTATAAAACCATCAACGTATGACTTGACCTTTAAAGAAAATACAACTTATGGTATGTTGGCATGGTAGCCTAGTGAGGTCTCATCTCTACAGCTTCAAGTGTGTACATCAAGGTTGCTTGAAGAATTAATTAATTATATTATTTTTATACATTCTTTTCACAAATTGAATACGAGATTGAGTATGCGAATTGATTCCACACCTCTCATCCGCTCAGTTATAGTTTCATTGATTCACCATTTAAAGGTCTATTTATGCGACTTGCAACACGAGTAAACTAAGTTATGCGATAGAAAGTGCTAACTTTCCCTTTAGGTGAGGACCATGCTATAAAATGTACACTTCCTCACCATGCGTTGATATTTCTTCTAATTTTGAGTTGAGTACAAGTTTTTTTCACGTTTGCCCAAGTTTGCAAAGCAAGAGATTTCCTGGGTAAGTTAGGGTCGAACACAAAAATTTCTATTAAACTTAGTTATAAAGCCTACTTCTAATTCCAAACGGTATAAATTCTATAGAGTATATGAGTAAAACTATAATATCTAAGTATTTACACTAAAGATTTTGTAGAAGGGGAGTGGGATGGAATGATTATGGAGTGTGAACTAACTTGCATTAAGAAAGATGAAGGAAATTCTCCGCATTGTAGGCGATTTAAGCCATATGAGATGTCCTTGATGTGATATAGATTATTTAACCATCTTATATTTAAGGCGAGCAATCTCTCAGTGTCTAAACACCACACTTGTTCAGCACTCTAATTGAGGTGGTTCTAGTTATTGGAGAAAATGTGTAAAAAAAAACTATGGTTTCCCTCTATCTAAACCCTTTTGCTACTAGGTCTAGCCTTATACTTATCTATTGATCCATCAAGTTTGAGTTTCTTCCTCAAAACCCATTTACAGCCTATTGCTTTGCAGCCAGGGGTAGGTCAACTAGATGCCAAGTCCTATTTGGTTCAAGAAAGTCCATTCATCGTTTATAGCTTCTTGTCATAAGTTGGCATCTACTGAGGAATAGGCTTCAGTTAGATCTTTAGAATCTTCTTCTACATTGTACATTTCAAAGTCCTCTCCAAAGTCTTTAATGATTCTCATTCTCTTCCTTCTACTAGGTTTAGGATCTACTTTCTTATCTTGGATTTGGATACTAACTAAAGGTAAGCTACAGGAACTTGAGTTGCTACTAGTTTGACTATTTAGACCCCACTATTTCTAGATTTAAAAGAAAATATGTCTTCGAAGAAATCTGCATTGTTTATTCTATGACTACCTTATTTTCTAAATCATAGAACCTATAGGCTTTACTTTTTTTACCATATCCTATAAAGACACATTCATAGGTTCTATTGGCTAGTTTTCTTCTTTTAGTTTCAGGAATTCTAACATAAGTTACGCAACCCCAAGTTCTAAAATAAAACAAGTTTGGTGTTTTATTCTTAAGGACTTTGTAAGACAAGGTTGTTTTGTTTGATTTAGAAATCCTAATAAGGACATAATTAACTATTTTAATTATTTCACCCCACCAAGATGGTGCTGCTTCTGAATCAAGCAAGATAGCAATTACTAACTTAGTTTAAGTTCTATTCTTCCTTTCAGCTTTTCCATTCGTTTCAGAAGAATAAGGACCAGTTCTTTCGTATACTATTCCTTTTAAGTTATAAAACTCATTAATAGTAACTTAATCATATTCAGTTCCTCTATCACTATGAAGTCTCTTAATTCTTTTGTTAAACTAGTTTTCTATTTTAGTTACAAACACCTTAAACATGTCAAAAGCATCACTTTTATTCTTAAGTAAATAAATAAAAGTAAAATCAGACAATCATCTCTAAAGGTTATAAAGTATCTTTTACTATTCCTAGTTAACATGTCATCGAATTCACATAAATCATAATGAATTAATTCTAAAGGCTCGGTTATCCTAGTTACAAATTTATGCAAAATTTTAGCTATCTTAGTTTGACTACAACATGCACATTTTTTAAATTCATGCAAAGATAACTTACAAATTAGGCTTAACCGACTTATGTTGCTACATATTTTATTTACGTGACAAAGCCTAGCATGCCAAATATTAAAAGAAGATAACATGTATGCAGAAGACAATTTCTTATTCATTTTCAAGTTTAGTTTAAACATGGCATCAGTTGCATATTCATTTCTCACAAATACATTATTTTTTGTTAAGGTAAAGAGATCTGATCCTATTTTCTAAGTGAAGCCCGTTTTGTTGAGGAGATAGTCCAAGACCAGGTTCTTCCTAATTTTAAGAGAGTGCAGAACTTCCTTCAGGATGAGTGTTTTGCCAAATGTGAACTTCAGTTCTACTTCTCCAATGCCACCTACTTTGGTTGTGTGGTGAATCCCCCATAAGGATATCTTTATCTTTAGTTTTGTTTTATTTTTTTAAATAAACTAAGGTCGTGACAAACATGAATGATGCACCGTTGCCTAGCCACCAACCTTCAAACCCCCCGATAACATTTATTTCTATGATTATAGCTACTAAATCCTCTTCTAACAGATTTACCTGCAAAACAAGATGATTCCCATTTTTACAATTGCTAGCTAAATGTCTAGGTTTATTTTAATTATAGCACACAATATGTACCATACTTCTGGACTGAGATTTCTGAGAGTTCTTCTGGTTGTTGGGACCTTTGCTCTGAACCTTCATTTTGTTCCCTTTCGATTTCAGGTCTGGTTTCAGAATGGCAGTGGACTTCTTCCTGAGAACAACGCTCACCTCCTCCTTTCAATCATGGTTTCGAGCCTTCTCCTCAATCCTAAGTCAGCTAATTAGACTCTCCAATGAGAACTCCTTCGTCTTGTGTCTTAAAGTATTCTTAAAGTCCTTCCACAGTGAAGGTAATTTATCAATAATAACAACTTGAAACTATTCATTAAGTGGCATGCATTCACTAATAATTTCATGAGCAATTTTTTGCAAATCGTGTGATTAGTCCTCCACAGATCTATCGTCAGTCATTTGGTATCGTAAGTATCGACTTACTGCATACTTCTTAGATTAGGCCTCTTCGGTGTCATATACTTCTTTTGCAATGCATACCAAACTTCTTTCGTGGTGGACATAGTACTATAGTAATCATAAAGCTCATCAGTAATTCCATTAAGAATAAGATTCTTACATATGAAGTCGGAACTCTATCCATGCAGCATGGTTCCGAATTTTCTCCTCAATTGGATTTTGGGCAAGTAGCGTCGGATCTTCAATAGTACAAGCGGTGGCAAACTTTTTTGAGGTTAAGAAAGACAACATCTTTTGTTTCTAGTGCTTGAAATGTGCTCCTTCGAAGTGGAATGGTAGGTTGAGATTGGAGGTCATAATTTCATCTTAAATTGCATCGGCCATTACAACAAAAGAACATCTTAAAATTGTTGTTGCACTTCGGTGGAGTTAAGCTTCGTGGTGAGAAAATCAGTAAAACAAAAGCATGTTTAATAAATAGGTTGAGTCGCGGATATCTCGCTCTCTTTAAGACGTTTTGCGGCATTACTCGGATGTGCAAACAGATTTCACGTGTCCCGTCGTCTCTAGGATAGAACAACATTTAATTTCATCGGTATGAATTGCAGTGGAACCACACCAGAATACCAACACTCAATAGATACTACTATGCTCAGTATACAAAAAATAACTATAAGAAGTAATTAAAGTGGAGGCCAAGAGATAGGAGAGATTTTGAGAGGTGGGGAAATATTTTGTTGTTCTTACAAAGATGAAAGGTGGGATGGTGATTTGGTTTAATGGATGGAGAAGGCTCTAACGATCAACTGATCAAGTATTAATAATGTAATTGTTCGTTATTATGACGATCAATGAAAAACTGTCTAACAACTAGTAACAATCCAACAGTTTATGTCAGTAACGGCCACAATCGTCATAGCCTACCAACATCGCGTAGCCATGATCACACATCCACGACCATGCAGCTACGATCACTCACAGTCCAACGATCGCTCACATTCCAACGATCACTCACATACCATCAGCAACTAGCAACTACGATCGCACAGCCACAATCGCTCACACAAATTTTTCACTTAACAAATGATGACAAAGTATAAATTCAAACATGTCCATGCTTCTTTTAAAAAGTATGGGTAGCCTAATATAAAAACTATGTAACTTTGCCCGAAGTCAATGCATTGGTGAACCCAATTCGACACCTATTCGACCTTCTAAAAAGTATCCTAGATTAAGTTATTAAATCTAGATTTTTATGGGTACGATGAACTGAGGTAATTAAGAAAACAGTCTCACGGTTCATGGTTCTAAAGATTATGCCCTATATCTAGGGTCAAAAACAAAGTTCTATATTTCTAGGCTATTTGTCCTAAATCGATTTTATGAGAACTAAATTTCACCAAACCCTTTCTGTATTAAATTCAATTTAGTATATTAAATCAAGAATGATTAATCTAGACTAATAATGATGAAATGAAAATTAATTAAAGAAAAAAAAAGTAAACAAGCTACCAGTTGGTCCAAATCACTTTATGTTACCTATTAGATCTTACAAAAACTACCTCGTGGTTAATGAAACAACTAGCTAAAATTGAAATGAGTAAAATTTCATGATGTATTTAAAGAAAAAGGAATCCCAATTCTAAGTGTTGAACTAAATTATACTTTATAAAAAGGAGAATTCATAGATGTCAAAAAAGCAAACTATTTACAGAGAGTAGCAAAAAAAAATGAACACTGTGTAGCTTTAAAAAAAATTCAATACCCAAATTGTCCCTATTTCAATTGAACTTCACCGGCTAATTTCTTCATCTCACGAGTAGAACAACGATCAGGCTACTCATCCTCCTTTTTTTTTTTCTAGCCATCAAATTCCTTCATCTCTTTCACGATTTATGACCATTGAAGATCTACGTCGATGATTTTAAGAAAAATGAGATAAAAGACGTACTCAATCGCTGAATTAAAGGTTAGGCTGGAAAGTACTCGAAGAATGATTACCATCTTCGACAATTTTGGAGGTGGAGTCCTCAACTATGGCAACTCCAATCTTCTTAGTTTTTTAGGTTTTTTCTTACCCATAATAAAAAGCCAAAAGAAAATCACCCACTGATTTGAAAGGTTGTTTAATAAGGAATCGAAGCAAAAATTCATCTGGCCAATTTGGAAGAAATGGGAAAGAGGATAGAAGAAGAAGAAATTAGAAGTAGAACAATAAGAAGAAGACAATAAAAACGTCGAATCTTTGTAGCCAATCCACTACTACAAATTTTTGTTATTGCTCTAAAACGGGGAAAACGTGAAAAGTGCCCTACAAAATCAAGATAAAAAGAGTTGAAGTTATGGATTCTTATTAGTTTTAGATCCTATAGACTTTTATCAGCCTCTGATAGTGATAGATTAGTATTAGTTTTTATCATTAATAAATATTAATAGACTTCTACCAATCTCCATCAACAAGAGAAAATTGTACACTTCTATCATTGATAAATATTGATAGACTTTTAATTGTATATCAATGATAGAAAGTTATACACTTATGTCATTTATAGAATTCTATCACCCTCTACTTCCTTTATGTTTCCCTCAATATTTTCTTGTACATCATCGTGACATATGATGGCAGTGATCTATCACTACGAAAGATTTCTATCATTTTTCTATCATTATGATAGATTTCTATCACTGTGAACATCTATCAATGATAAATAGTGATAGTAGTCTATCATTGTTTATTAGTGAGTTGATTATTAATATAAATAAAGCAATGAATATTAACTAATAACAACTCTAACAAAACAAAACAAATTTTTATTGAGAGTGTGAGCTTGAGAGTGAGATGTTTGTACTGGACTAAAAGCCAGGCCCGTATAAGGCCCTGTGCAAGCAGGCCCACAGCACAGGGCCTCAATAAAGCAAGGGCCCAAAACTAAACAATTTGTTTAGTTAAAAAAAAATAAATAAAATAATAATATAGTTGCAGCCCACAATTCGTGAAAAAAAAAATCCCACTTCAGTAGGGCCCACCGACAGCACCTTCAACGTCTCCACCTATTTAAAAAAAATAATAATAATAAATTTAAATTTAGTGACCCTTCAAATCTTTCTTCCCTTTTCTCAAAAAAAAAAAAAAAGAAAGAAAGAAAGAAAAAAGTCTCCCTGTTCCCTTTCTAAACTCCCTCTTCACTTTCTTTCTTCTTCTTCTTCTTGTTTTTTTTTTTTCTTTTTGTTGCTTAACTTCTCAATCTTCTCTTCTCTAAACTACAAGTCTAAATGATCAATTGATTCAATTTCATACTT
>JBBPDI010000020.1:18104524-18118282 GCA_037974545.1 Cucumis variabilis
CACAAAATAAATTTTAGAATTATTAATAACAAATTAACAATCGACGAAAATATCATAAAATTATTATAAATACTAGGGAAATATATGAATGTCTCTTATCTACGTGTCTTAGTCTAACATTACAAATGTGGATACTTGCCAATATTCCACCACCTACTTTTCCAAACGACTTTAGTGATTTGTAGAGATATATACCTACGTTTGGATGATTTTCAAATAAACAGGAGATAGCGGAGGAATGTGAGATTTTAGTTTTTTTTTTTAATTTTCAAATTTATTTATTTATATTATATATTATATTGTTTTATTACTTTAATATTATATTTTCTCAATTTCCGTATCCTAATTGTACTCGTTTTCACGACAAAAATCAAATTATCTAAAATTCAAATCATAACCACCAACCTTTACTACTAATTAAAAATAAATTATTTTTACTTCTAACAAAATTACTATTAGTCCAAGTCTCCACAAATACATTAACAAAATCAAATAGACTCAATCTAATAGACAAACAATTTCAACATGATAGATAACAATATTACGTATGCTTTATATTTTCCCCATTCAAAATATAAACATTTAACTTTTAGTTGAGTCTAAGTCTCACAAATACCTATTCTAAAGGAAAAAAATGTAAAAATAAATTCAATATATGACTCAAACATTTAGCATACCCAAATGGCCATTTTGTATAATGATATCTGTTTAGCCTGCACACTAGGTTTGTTAGAATTTTCTCCATTTTAGAAAGAAAAAGAAAAAAAAAAAGTTACCTTCCCACCAATTGCATCTTGTACAAAAAAAAGTGTTTGTTGAAATGTTGAAAACAACATTCCCACTTCTTGGATCAATGCCAAATAATCCAACATCGTGTTTCAAAACAACTTCTAATATTTCTCAATGTGCACACTTTTCTTTTCCCTGTATATACATCCAATATATGATCTCTACAGTAAACACAAACCTTAGAAAAATTTGTCTTTTAAAGAGCTTGGAAGAATGCAGTTAAAGTTGGAAAAGTAATCCTAATGGAGTAAAAGTAAGTGTGTTAAGGTTATTGGAAGGAAGAAAAACTAAGTTAAGATAGTTAAGAAGTTTGGATGTTAGGTTGTCACGGTGAAATATTTGGCTAAGTCCATGTGTAGGCAAGTGGGGCATGGTAGGCGGCCAAAAGAGAATAAAATAACCTCTAAGGATGATGCTAGACGGTCAAGGCTTGAATGGTGTGGCATTGGGCGAGCAAACCTCCAAAGGAATGTCACGGGGTGGTCAACATGCATCTAGGCGAGAAGGACCATGTCTTTGAGAGGCTATTGGTGCTAAGGAAGACTAGGCGAGATGGCTAGACAGGCTAAATTTGGGTGAGGAGCCTTGCACGTGTGAAGATGCTTGTGCCCATGTAAGGAGGTTAGCAAGGGTTTTGAGCTCTTAAGCATTTTGCTTGATATTAGATGTTTTGCTTGAGGTATGGGCAAGGTTATGAAGAGGTGGCCGACTTAGGCAAGTCAATGGATGCTTTACAGTTGGCCTTTGCATGCTTAACCTATTTTTGCAGCAAGCAGGAGCTATCAAGAAGGTTGCATGCATGGTGTCCTATAAAGTGGTAACTTCAGAGGGACATTTCTCACAATCTACCCATGCCTTTTGCTTCAAATTACTTGCAAAACTTCAAAATTTTAGTCTAGTTTCAATAGTAGGGCTGGTAGTTAAATTTTAAATGAGAAAGATTAAGTTTAAAATAAAGAAAGAGAGAAAGGTCATTTTTGAAAGCAAATTGAGCAGTGTGCACTTTTCAGAAGCCACATAATGCATCCTTTGAAATTTTGAGCTAAACTTTTAAGGCAAGCAAGTTAAGACATTTATAAGTAACTTTGTAGAAGGAGGTTTTCTCAAAAGAGTTATGAAATTTTAGTTATGATTTTTTAAAGTGGAGATAAGATTTAGGACAAAAAAACAATTTTTAGGCAGTGTGGGAGGTTGGTCAAGTGATAGGCATTGCTAGGCAAGGTGGGCGTGATTGTTAGACCAAAAGAGGTTAGTGTGTGAGCAGTGGCCTATGTTAGGCGCATAGCCAAGGCATATGTGGCACGACCCGTGCAAAGGCAAGCAACTCGCAAGGTGCGCACGGCCAAGGAGGCCTGCAAAAACCTTGTGCGCAAGGGACACACCTGAGGCGTCAGGAAAACGACTGAGTGGGGCGCGCGGCACACACCATGTGTGAGGTTAACACGTGGCAAGGTTGGGCAAGCCCTGTGCGTATGCTAACCCCCTAACGTCTATGCCTGCGTGCCAACCCGTGTCAATGGGTGTTTTAGGCCATCTTGGTGGTTTTTGAAATTTCTAAGTTAATTTTTTAGATAACCGTGGAAATAGCAATTTGAAAAATGGCAAAAACAAAAAATAATTGAAAAAATATAGCAAAACCGCCACTTGCCCTTTTTTAAAATTATATTAACCTTGAATCTACCTTTAAGTATATGATAATTCATATATTCCAAATATAATGTATTTGAATAGCTCAAAAAATGAGAAGGATATCATAGATTTTACGAAGACAGTGTATTTCTCAAACGCATTCAAATTTGGTAAATCTTAACTAAATTTGCTATTTTGTTGCAGAACAATATTGTATTAACCTCCCCTAAAATAATGTCAAATATATATATATACAAGATTTTCAGATTTCTTATATTTTAAACAATTTATTAACAATAATATATAAATATATATTTTTAATAATAATTTAAATTTAAAATTTAGATCTTTCCCCTAAAATAATGCCAATTATATATACAAAATTTTGTTATATTTTAAGCAATTTATTATCTAATACATAATATATATTTTTAATAACAATTTGAATTTAAATTTTAGATTAAGATCCTTGATTACAAGGCAAATTATGATTATCCATATTTTTTTTTTTTGATTTTTACTCGAATAGGAAAAACAAGAAAAGAAAACTTATACAATATAAGTTAATAAATATTTCCTTATTTTCATATATATCCTTTTTTTTTATCTTTATTATATTAAATAATATTGCTAAAGAAAACTTATATTTTGTTGGTACCTCCTAGAAAATAGGAAAATCTAATTATTTTAATTTTACAAACTATTGCAAATATATTTGTGTAATTTATGCAAATATATTTCAACGAAGGCATGCCATTGGTGAATGAACGAAGGGATGCTGACGAGCGGACGAATGGACGAACCTTTGCTTTGAACGGTGCCAGTGAGTGAAGGAACCCAACGCCAATGATCTGCAATGCATCAAACTCCAAACGTTGGTGATCTACAACATCGAAACCAACACAAACCCCACTAATGAGTGAAATAAACAAACATCAGAAGAAAAAAAACCAATCACTGGTGAAGGAAACCAACGCCAAAGAAGGATGAGAGCTGTTGCAAAAAAAATGCTGGAAAAAGAAGAAAATGGAGGTTTCTTTTGCAACAAGTTTGAAAACAAGGGTTAAAAGAAAATATGAAGGATTACTTGCAAATCAAGGTAGATAGAGAAGATTTGGAGATTATTTAGATTGATTTGATTTTAGAAAGGTAAGTAAGTTTTGAAAGGTAATTAATTCATTTTGTTGGTATTTGGGTTGATTATAGGGTATTTGAGTATTCTTTAAATTTTTGTGTGACACAATCGAATGTTGGGTTTTTAAATTGGGTGGGATTAATTCTAATATTCGCACTTTTCAATATTTAATTTGTTTACTTTTTCATATGTGATATTCTAACAATACTTTCATGTTATTTGTTGGTTTGGCGTCCATTGCACTAGACCATTAGATTTTAAGATTTTTTTTAATGTAATGTTTTGAATTATGTAATTAATTTCTTGTATTGAACATATTTAATGTATCATTTCATTTTGTAATGAATAATATTTTCATTTTAATCAGTTTACTACAAATTTTATTACACCGGGTTTAGTAATGAATAAATAATAATAATAAAATAAAATAAATAAAATAATAAAAACCCTTTTGTGATGCCGACGTCGCGGAAACCTTATGCGACGTACTGGACCGTGCACCGGAGAAAGATACCTCGACGTGGGAGCGAGCTGCATCGCAGAAAGTATCCCGGATAAGCTTTCCGCGACTTGGAGGCCGACATCGTGTACGACGTCGCGGTAGCTTTCCACGACATTTTTTAGGGTTTTTGGCGAGTTCCTTGCGTTGAGGAAGACCCTAATTATTGTAGTGATTATTTTTAGCATTTTATATTTTTTGTTTTATATATATATATTTTTTACTTTTCCATTTGTGAAATTGGGTATGAAGGATTTGAAGAGTTTGAAGCACACATATGAAAAAGTTCTTTCGCACTTAATTGAATGCCTGAACGCACACGATTTGAAGAAGATATGAAACGACTTAGAAAATTATGTGAAGATTTGATGGTGATAACTGTTAATTTTCGAATTTTTGGAAAAAATTAGGATTTTAATAGATGTTAATTGTTTGTTGGGAGTTAGATTTAATTATAGGGTGTTTGTGGTTTCTTGAATAATTGTATTTGGGATGCAATCTTTTCACTTAGGTAAGGGCATTTAAGACATTGCTCCAACAATTTTTTTCTCCATATTTTTCAATTTTATCAATTTAAATAGAAATTTGTCATTTATCCAAAGCAAACCTTCTATTTTGCTATTCTCCTTATCAACCCTTAATTTTTTTTTTTAATATTTTCATGATCAAGGGAAATCAATTGAACTTAAATACCACTATTTCATGTCAAGAAGGGATCGAACAAATTTATAGACCAAGGACCTAAAACTTGTATATGTGAGTGAAAAATAAATTTATAAAGTGATTTTGAATCATATTTCTCAAAGTTATTGTTCAAAGTATGTTTTGAACTAAATGTTTGAATTACCTGGTTTATGGATGATTTCCAAAGCTTGTGATTTTCTTAAAGTATTTGATCAAACATGGTTGTTGAAAAATGTTTATGGCTTTCAAAGAGAAAGGAGATTGAAAAGATAATATGGTTATGGTTTATAGTTTGCTTCTTTTAGAAGAATCTTTAATGTATTGAAATATTGTTTACAAAGCTTATGGTTTACAAATGTTTTGTCTAGTCCAAGCTATCTCAAAATTAACCCTACAGGGTAGATCATCGGGCACCATGGAGGTAAGGACACTTATCTTCGAAGAACAGAATTAGGGACGCCTAGTTTTGAGGTTTGGAATTAGGGGCGCCTAGCTCTAAGGAACAAAGTTGGGCATGCTCTTCTCTAAGGTTTGAATTTGATATTGACTAGCTCTATCATCTTCTGAGGAGTAGATTCTTAGTCCTAGACGAGGAAAAACTAGTATATATGTATTGATTTCTAAAATGTTTGCAATTTAGTGTATTTATGATATCATTCATGATTACTGTTTAAATGTTTATGAAATGTAGTTTTAAAACTTATCACTTACTGGGCTAGTTTAGCTCATACTTTCAAAATTGTTTTCGACTTTTTAGGTAGAGGTCATGTTCTCGGAGCATATATGCAGTTGTCTGTCTACTGAAGGGTTTTGCCTTTGCTATCATATGTGTCTTGTTGTATTAAAATTATGTATATTTAAGTCATTGTGCCAGACTTAGGTCAGAATTGGTTGGTGTCGAAGTTTGTTTTCATGTAATTATGATTTATGTAAATGTTTGTATAAAATTTATGTAAAGTTTGTTTAATAAATGGGATGCACTGTAGTTTTGTTTACCAATTATGTTATTGGCTTCCGCTTGCTTATCATGCAAAGGTTAGAATTTAAGAGTCAACTGGTGTCGTAGGACGATATCGATTGACTTCATGTTGCCTCTCGGGTCTCGAGTAGGTGATTCGAGACGGAGTGTCACATCTACATATAAGGTACATAAAGAACAATTAACTCTTTTTTAAGGTTGTAAAGTAAGAGGAAAAAATAGGATTGTTTATTTACTAGGAAAGCAAAAAGTGAGATAAAACACGAAACAAAAACCCAAAAATGAATTATACCCATAGCACACTCCTGGCTAGATTTGAGCAATTGGACCAATGAATGAGTTTCCAACAAACAAGAACTTGTTTAAATTTTCTTGTATTTAACTCACGAATCCATTCTGTAACAAAACTAAAGATTGCAGCTTTGACAGACATACTATGAAGTAGAAACATTTACCTACACTTGTTTATTCTTGGGATTAATCTTAGGGTGGCGTTTGTTCTCAGAATTATTCATCTAAATTGACATTATGTCTTCCTAGCTCTTTTTGAAGAGCAATATGCTTTTAGGTGCCAAAATTTATTTAGAATATTGTTAAAAGAAAATATTTGAAAATTGAAATTGTATATGCATAACAATATTTAGAATAAATTTGAAAAAAATATAATATTTAATTGGTAAATAAATCTAAAAAAACATACACTGTTGTGAAAACGAAGCATAACTGGAATACGAAAATCGACAAAATATAATATTTAAATAATAAAATAAAATAAAACAATATATAATATATATAAATAAAGAAATAAAAAAAATAAAGAAATAAGAAATTTAGAAAATAAGAAAATAATTAAGAAAAATAAAATCTCACATTTCTCCACTATCTCCCATTAATTTGAAAACTCATCCAATTCAAGTGTGTGTTTACAAATCCATCAAAGCCCCCTATCTATAGGCAATTTGGCAAGTAG
The DNA here is from genome assembly GCA_037974545.1 of Cucumis variabilis. Classification (NCBI taxonomy): domain Eukaryota; kingdom Viridiplantae; phylum Streptophyta; class Magnoliopsida; order Cucurbitales; family Cucurbitaceae; genus Cucumis; species Cucumis variabilis. The sequence continues at coordinate 18,111,210 of JBBPDI010000020.1, forward strand.
GCAATTTGGCAAGTAGGAGGTGGATTACATGGCCACTAAGAGGCCATGTTTGTTTGACACATGGTGAACACTAAGCACACTAATAGGTTGACATGTGGCTATGGCCACTAAGCACACACTAACGAACATCTACTTATATTAATATATTTATAATACTTTCTTAGATGTCCATTACATATATGAAATATGCCTCGTTAAAATCCTATTGAAAAAAAAATTCAATAAAAAAATCCTAGTGAAGGCAAAAGAGATCATATTTAATATATAATTACAAACATAAAATTTACTTCCCCTTATGGTAACATCACTTCAGATTTCTAAGTCGTCGCATTCCAATGTTGTGCACCAATTTTTTAAAGGTTGCAGTAGATAGTGATTTTGTAAATAAATATGCCAAATTATCCTTTGAACAAATTTGTTGTACTGCCAATAGGTTGACATGTGGCTACGGCCACTAAGCACACACTAACGGGCATCTACTTATATTAATATATTTATAATACTTCCTTAGATGCCCATTACATATATGAAATATGCCTCGTTAAAACCTTATTGGAAAAAAATTCAATGAAAAAAAAAACAATCCCAGTGAAGGCAAAAGAATACATATTTCATATATACTTACAAACATAGAATTTACTTCCCCTCATGGTAACATCACTTCAGATCTCTAAGTCACCGCATTCCAATGTTGTGCACCAATTTTTCAAAGGTTACAGTAGATAGTGATTTTGTAAATAAATATGTCAAATTATCCTTTGAACAAATTTGTTGTACTGCGATGTCGCCATCAAGATCATGAGTATAGAAAAACTTCATTGAGATGTGTTTTGTTCTATCACGTTATTAGAGGGATTTATTAAAAGACAAACCACATGATTCCCGAATGTGTTGAGACATCAATCTTAACCATATACATTCTCAACCAACCTCATGAATTGCAAGAATTTTAGCATGATTTGAGGAAGTGGCTGTTATAGTTTGCTTTACTGATCGCCAAGATATAGTAGTTTCTCCACTTGTGAATAGATAACCTGTTTGAGATCTAGCTTTGAGTGGATCAGATAAATATCCAAAATATGCAAAACTAACTAGGTTAAAATTTAATTTTTTTAAAATAAAATAATCTTTCATAAATTGTTCCCTAGAGATAATGAAGTATACGATTAATTCTATTTCGATTTCTTTTTGTTGGAGAGGAACGGTATCTAGTTAGTAAATTTACTGAGAATGCAATATATGATCTTTTATTATTAGCAAGATACATAAGTGCACCAATTAAACTAAGATATAGTACTTCTTGACCAATAAGTTCTTCATTATCATCTCGAGGTCAAAATATATCTTTCCTAACATCTAGTGAACGAACTTGCATTGGAATGTTCAATGGATGTGCTTTATCCATATAAAATCTTTTCAAAACTTTTCCTGTATAAGTTGATTGATGAATAAATATTCCATCTTCTAGATTTTCAATTTGTAAACCAAGGCAAAACTTTGTTTTTCAAGATCTTTCATCTTGAATTCGTTCTTAAGATATTCTATTACCTTTGAAAGCTCTTAAGGAGTTCTAATTATATTTAAATCATCAACATATAAAGTTATAATAGCAAATTCTGGTTGTGATTTATTTATAAAAATACATGGACATATTGGATTATTTTGATATCCTTCTTTCAGCAAATATTCACTCAGGTGATTGTACTACATTCGTCCTAATTGTTTCAATCTCTATAATGATCTCTGTAACTTTATTGGACATAATTTTCAGGAACTTGATTTATATGTTTCAAGTATCTTAAATCCTTCTAGGATTTTCATATAAATATCATTATCAATATATTCATATAAATATGTTGTGACTACATCCATAATATACATATCCAGATTTCCATACACAATCAGGCCAATTGAAAATCTTAATGTGATTGCATCCACCACAGAAGAATATGTTACCTCATAATCAATTTCAGATCTTTGTGAAAAACATTGTGCAACTAGTCTTGCTTTATACCTTTTGATCTTATTATTTTTATTTTTTTCTCACAATATACCCATTTATATTCCATAGGTTTGACACCTTATGGTGTTTGGACTATTGGTCCAAAAATGTGACGTTTAGAAAGTAAATTTAATTATGTCTCAATTGTTTTTTTCACAAAAACCAATCTTTTCTCTGTCGACATTCCTCAATAGATTGTGGTTCGGAATCCTTATTTTTTAATACAATATCAAGAGCAACATTATATATAAAAATGTTGTCAACAACTACAGTAGTTCGAATCTATCTTTTTCCTGCCATGACATTGTTTATCGGGATCTCATTATTATCCTTAGTTGCTTTATTTTCTTCCACATTTTTGTCAAAAGTCAAATTTTGTATTTCTTCTGAAATATCCACATCTTTAATCGAGTTATTGACTCGATTTCTTTTTCAAGGATTTTTATCTTTGGAACCTACTAGTCTAGGGTTTAGGGTTTTTATCTTTATCTTTTCTGACGTGTTTTATATTCATTAATGAAAACATGTTGTGTTGGGATATCATGAATCTTTAATGGGACATTTGCAGTTGCTATATATGATTTAGTTACTTTATTTGCATCTACAAATGCATCTGGTAACTGATTTGCTATATTTTGTAAATGAATTATTTTTTGAACTTCAAGTTCACATTGATTTGTACAAGGATTTAAATGAGACAATAGTGATGCATTCCATGTAATTTCTTTTTTCAAATTCTTAATTTCTTCCCCTAATATTGGAAAATCGATCTCACTAAAATGACAATCAACAAATCATGCAGTACATGCAGTATATACATCACCCGTTAGGGGTCCAAGATATTTAATAATTTATCGGAAATCAAATCCAACATATATTCCTAGCCTCCTTTGAGGATCCTGAAGGGATGAAAGCACTATGACAGCAGAAGATTTTATAGAACTATTACTCAATTTAATTTGGCAATCCCAAAATACTAGTACATTGGTAAAATTTAGAATCAAAATTTTAAATAAAAACTTAACATGCTTTTTATTTAGAAGATACAAAGAACTTACTTTTGTTGATGTCTCTGAATCTGCAAACCACCGAATTGAGGCACCACCCGTCGAAGACCTTTCTATTCTCTGGGATGAGATTGGTTTGTGGGAACCAATTGGGATGGAAAAAAGTTTAGAGATACTTGAGAGAAGCTATTTTCTCTTTGTATAGAGCAAAAGCATTGACTTCTTTTTTCTTGATTAATTCGTTAAAGAAAACTATTTTCTTCTAGATATTTATAACTCTCTTTTCTTCTTAGAATAGGAAAATGAGTAGGAGAGAATCATGAGATTCTATTTTCAACAACAATGACATATGTGTTATTGATGTCCCAGAAAGTCTTCTTTCAAACGAAACGTTTCGACTTTTTGCGACGTCTCTTGGACACACGTTGTAGAAAGTTAAAATAATAAACTCAATATTCTACTTTCTGCGACGTGTAGTCGTTGACATCGTAGAACGTGAACATAATATACGATGTGGTGGGGAACGACGTCATGGAACATGACAGTAAAATAATTAATATTTATACTTTTCGTGATGCGTGTGTTGTTGACGTCATAGAAAGGCCCCTTCCTTGATGTTTTCAAAAACGTCGGAAAAAGCGTAGCCTATTTTTACACAGAACATATTCACAATCTCAAGGAGAAAGAAGAAAAATCGAGAGGTAAAGGGAGAGAAGAATATTTTGCCTCCTTATCGTTGCAGTTGCCTCGGTTGTTCAGAATTTTTGTCACTAAACTTTTTTGGTTAAAGTGATGCACGTGAAGGTTCTCAATAGTTGGAGCAATAAGTTCTTCGATATGATGTTAGAGTTAATAAAACGTGTGTTTCCAATGTGCGGTACTAACATTCCTAGTTCATTCTATGAAGCCAAACGAAAATTGCGTGATTTAGGCCTAGGATATGAGACTATTCATGCTTATAAGTATGACTGTGTATTGTTTTGGAAGAAGTTCGAGAACTTGCAACAATGTCCGACTTGTGGTGAGTCTCATTACAAGAATAATTCCAATTGATCAGGAAACAAAATTTCACAAAAGGTGTTGTGTTACTTTCCGTTGGTGTCAAGATTATAACGATTGTTTGTAACGCAATAGAGGATGTGTCAAGATTACAACGATTGGTGTCCAGAAAGTTTGGCAGACATGAGATGACATAAGGATAAACGAGTGAAAATAGAGGATGTGTTTAGACATCCAGCCGACGCAGAGGGATGGAAGCACTTTGATTCTAAATTTTCTGATTTTGTGTTAGAGCCACGCAATGTTCTTTTGAAGTTTCCAATAATGAGTAAGCATCATTTGTTAAAAGATAGAAAAAGAAAAAGAGTTCTTAATTGGACTAAGAAAAGTATTTTTTTCGATATTCCTTATTGGTCAAGACTACTTATTCATTACAAACTTGATGTAATGCACATTGAAAATAATGTTTGTGACAACTTTGTCGGTACATTGTTAAATATTGAAGGAAAAATAAAAGATACCACGAATACCCGATTGGATTTACAAGATTTAAAAATAAGAAAGGATTTATATTTGGTAGAAGTGGGTAGCCGATTGGTGAAACCACATGTAAGCTATACCTTGACTAGCAGCGAGCGAATTAAGTTCTGTAAGTTCTTGAAAGTAGTTAAGTTTCCCAACGGATTCATTTATAATATTTCACGATGCGTGAATGCAAACGAGGAGAAAATATTAGGTCTCAAAATGCACGACTGTTATGTACTGCTATACCGACTTCTTCCAATTGGTATTAGAGCATTTTTACCAAAAATGTGTACACTGTAATTATTGAACTGTGCAATTTTTTTCATGATATATGCTCCAGGACAAAGAGAATAAGTGATTTAGACATGTTACAGTCAGATATTATAATTATTTTGTACAAATTGGAAAGAATATTTCCATTTGTTTTTTTTATCGTCATGGTACACCTTGCAGTTCACTTGCTATATGAGATGAAGGTTACTGGTCCAGTTTCTTACAGTTGGATGTATCCCATTGAAAGAAGTCTTCGCACACTAGAATAGTATGTTGGTAACAAAGCATATCCTGAGAGGTCATTGCAGAAGGATAACTTATGAATGAATTAAGTACTTTTTGTTCATGATATCTAAAAGGGATTGAGACCTAATTCATGAAAGATGATCGAAATAATGATAGCATTGAAGAGGATGAGGTCATTAGTGAGTTTGAAGTATTCGTTCAAAAGGTACGACCATGGGGAGCGTCACGTTTATGAAGTATATCATAGGAAGAGAAATGACTCTTTATTGGTACATCCTCAGCAACGTGGATGAAATAGCTGAGTATCAGAAATACGCAGTTCTATACCTTGATCAATTTACATATTCATTTGACAATATACATATTTTAGGATTTTGTACCTCGTCGACACACAAACTCACAATTGTGTACTTTAGGAAATACCTGCTTTTGATGCTTTTCTGAACTGTTTAAAAGACATTGACGAGCATTTGTCAATTGATTCAAAGCTCAGGTATTTCGAGTAAATGACTTATTTTATATATATAAATACTTTTTATGGTACACCAATTTCAGGTTATGGTAGAAATGTGTGACATTTCAAACATTTATTTTCACTTGCAATGAGACCATCACTTGATGTCCTCTCTTACAGTAGATGCATTGTCGGTGGCGTACGATTTCACATGTTGGAGCATGATTTCTGATGCACAACACAAAATAGTGAACTCATGGAAATCAGGAAAGGTAGTGGAGGCAGTGCCAACAATAATTTTTACGATATTTTTAACAAAGTGTTGCACATTCAATATCTATTTGGACGACGTGCTTGGCTATTCAAGTGTGGATGGTTTGACACAAGCAAAAATAAAAATCATAGGACGTACGAGGAACTAGGCTACAAATCAATAAACACGTTCTATTTTTGGTTTGCTGAGGAACCCGTGATTCTCGCAATCTAGGCACATCAAGTGTTTTACCTTATGGGTTCTAAAAATAGTATCAATTGGAAAATTGTTCAAGTGGTGCAAAATAAACGTGTATGAGACGTGTCAGAAGTGAAAGATATTGAGAATGATCAACTTAATATACTGAAAATTGTTGTTGAACATCGTGTAGACGAACACATCATTAAGGGTGACACCCTACAAGAAATAAGACTTATCGCGACGTCAAAAACGACGTCACTTAAAGTCACGTCGGCGTTAAGTGACTTTTACAATGTCACCTCCACCACGTCACCGTACATGGCTTTCCACGACGCACAACATCCTCACGTTGCTGAAAGTTTACAATATAAGAATTGATTTTATCTTTCGTACGTCGCAAAAAGCCCGTGTTTAATTTGTTTTTGGCCTTTTCGTGATGCAGGCACATGCATGTCGCAGAAAATTTACAATTTAAATTCGTAGCATAAACTTTTCGCGACGTTGAGAAACTTCCACATTGTGGAAATTTTGTACGAAAATCAAATGTTTTTACTTTTCACGACGTTGTGCCATCCAGGAATCTGCAACGTGGAGTCACAGAAAGTCGAACATAATAAATAGTTTTTCTCACTTTCTGCGACGTGGCATAGTGGACGTTACAGATGCTATAGGTAATCTGCGACGTGGATGGCACAATGTCGTGGAAAGTGGAAATGTGTTATTTTCGTGCAAACTTTTTGCGACGTGTGTCTGACAGATGTCACGGAACGTGGAATGTAAAATATATTTGTTGTCCCACTTTCCACGATGCTGCATTGCGGATAACCACATTTCGTGACGTTTTCGAAGACGTTGCAGAAAGTCCTGCCTATTTCAACCCAATTTCCATTCGGGGAACTTACGGTAGAAGAAAAAAGTTTGGAAATTTGAAAGAGAGGGAGAAATCGATTGAGAGAGAAAGGGAGAAAGTCGTTGCCATCCATCTGTTGTCGTTGTCGACGTTGCCGCTTGTCATCTTGAGGTCGTTTTTTTTTTAATTTTTTTACATTTATGTGTGTTATGTGTATGTATATGTAAAGTTATTTTGATGTAAATATTGAAATTATATGTATA
>JBBPDI010000020.1:18118382-18137101 GCA_037974545.1 Cucumis variabilis
AAGAAATTTTGAGACCAATCACAAATTGCCACATCATTTATTAAATTAATGATGAAAAGTACAAATAATTAAATTTGTGGCTAATTAAAATTGACATGTGTCCCAGATTAAAAATTGAAAACATAAATTGGCCAATTCTAATAACGCCACTTATTTTCATCCTAACCATTGGATCAAGTTAATTATTTGGTTCAATTAAATATTATTTACGTAGGCTAGGTTTAATTAAGCCCAAAAAAATAAAGCTTAATTAAGCCCAAAGACGAAATATAACCCAAATCCATGTGGTTAAGCCCATGAGTCTTCCAAGAACTAGAAGACTCCCTAACTCCTGAAGTCGATCATCCTCGAAGATTGAAGCTTCTTTGGCAATACAAGTTCTTCCAAGACTCCAACTTCAAGACACAACATGTGCTTCGCTTTCTCAAATCAAGCATAAGCGTTCAATCGAGAGAGAATCAGATGATCAAATTCTAGAGATCGAACTACATCACATCAAATCAACATCAACACTAGTTCACTTCCATAAATTAAATTTCTCTGGAAATCTCGTGGGAACACGGAGAAATGTGAAATTTTAGTTTTTCCTAATTTTCAAATTTTCTTATTTATTTATTTATATATTATATTATAGTATATTATATTATATTATTGTTTTAATATTATATTTTTCTCGTTTCCATATCCTGATTGTGCCTGTTTTCACAACAAAAATCAAATTATCTAAAATTCAAATAATAACCACCAACCTTTACTACTAGTTAAAAATAAAATGTTTATACTTCTAACAAAATTACTATTAGTACAAGTCTCCACAAATACATTAACTCAATCAAATAGACTCAATCTAATAAACAAACAATTTCAACATGATAGATAACAATATCACGTATACTTTGTATTTTTCCCATTCAAAATATAAACATTTAACTTTTTAGTTGAGTCTAAGTCTCACAAATACCTATTCTAAAGGGAAAAAAGAGTAAAAATAAATTCAATATATGACTCAAACATTTAGCATACCCAAATGGCCATTTTGTATAATGATATCTGTTTAGCCTACACACTAGGTTCTGTTAGAATTTTCTCCATTTTAGAAAGAAAAAGAAAAAAAAGTTACCTTCCCATTAATTGCATCTTGTACAAAAAAAAGTGTTTGTTGAAATGTTGAAAACAACATTCCCACATCTCTTGGATGAATGTCAAATAATCCAAGATCTTGTTTCAAAACAAATTCTAATATTTCTCAATGTGCACAGTTTTCTTTTCCCTGTATATACATCCAACATATGATCTTTACAGTACACTCCGGACCTTAGAAAAATTTGTCTTTTAAAGAGCTTGGAAGAATGGAGTTAAAGTTGGAAAAGTAATCCCAATTGAGTCAAAGTAAGTGTGTTAAGGTTATTGGAAGGAAGGAAAAATAAGTTAGGATGGTTAAGAAGTTTGGATGTTAGGTTGTCATGGTGAAATATTTAGCTAAGTCCATGTGTAGGCAAGTGGGGCATGGTAGGTGGCCAAAAGTGAATAAAATAACCTCTAAGGATGATGCTAGACTGTCAAGGCTTGAATGGTGTGGCATTGGGCGAGCAAACCTCTAAAGGAATGTCATGGGGTGGTCAACATGCATCTAGGTGAGAAGGACCATGTCTTTGAGAGGCTATTGGTGCTAAGGAAGACTAGTCGAGATGGCTAGATGGGGTAAAGTTGGGTGAGGAGCCTTGTACGTGTGAAGATGCATGTGCCTATGTAAAGAGGTTAGCAAGGGTTTTGGGCTCTTAGGCATTTTGCTTGATATTATGTGTTTTGCTTTAGGTATGGGCAAGGTTATGAAGAGGTGGCCGACTTAGGAAAGTCAATGGGTGCTTTACAGTTGGCCTTTGCATGCTTAACATATTTTTGCAGCAAGCAGGAACTATCAAGAAGGTTGCATGTAAGGTGTCCTATAAAGAGGCAACTTCAGAGGGACATTTCTCACAATCTACCCATGCATTTTGCTTCAAATTACTTATAAAACTTTAAAATTTTAGTCTAGTTTCAAGAGAGGGCTGGTAGTTAAATTTTAGATGAGAAAGATTAAGTTTAAAATAAAGAAAGAGAGAAAGGTCATTTTCCACAGCAAACTGAGCAGTGTGCACTTTTCAGAAGCCACATAATGCCTCCTTTGAAATTTTGAGCTAAACTTTTAAGGCAAGCAAGTTAAGACATTTCTAAGTAACTTTGTAGAAGGAGGTTTTCTCAAAAGAGTTCTGAAATTTTAGTTATGATTTTTTAAAGTGGAGATAAATTTTAGGACAAAAATATAGTTTTTGGACAGTGTTGGAGGTTGGCCGAGTGATAGGCATTGCTAGGCAAGGTGGGCATGATTGTTAGACCAAAAGACGTTAGTGTGTGAGCAGTGGCCTATGCTAGGCGCATAGCCAAGGCATGTCCAGCATGACTCGTGCAAAGGCAAGCATTTCGCAATGTGCGCACGACCAAGGAGGCCTGCAACAACCTTGTGCGCAAGGGACACACCTGAGGCGTCACGAAAACGACTGAGTGGGGAGCACGGTGTCATGGTCATACTTGTCCAAGGCGTGTTTGCCTATGGCTGTATGTTCTGAATACCCCCGATTTATCTTGTCTTTACGTCATGTACATAGTTTAGCTAGTTGCTCTCAATTCTAGGGCGATATGCTTGGGAGTGACGTTTCGGCATTTTCATAAGCAAGTTTGACAGAACTGAAAATGTTCAAAATGTACTATAGGGGAGGTATGGTAGTTGAATCCCCAACCAAGCATTAGTTGTACTCTTTGCAAGCACCCTTTTCCCTTGTAACTAACACTCTTTAATGCTTTCTTTAATGTCAATTTCAATGTATTTAATTCATTCTCACATTTTATAAACAAATTTTCCAAGAACGCGAAGGAAGGTTACGATATACGTCAACTTTGTCTGTAACTTTTAGATTTTGATCGACTGACTTATTCATCAAGGTAGAACAAGTGCCACACAATCGTTCGTATCGAGGTTGAAACGCTACTATTGTGATAAGTGGTATCAGAGCCAAAGTTGACTGAGTGACAGTTGAGACTGAAAGATGTCGACTGTGAAGTAGACGGGTGAGACCCATAGTAAGCGATTGGCAAGGATCGAAGAGCAGATGCTCCACCTGTTGGAAGTTTCTGATTCCATCCGATTTCTGGAGAAGCGGCTTAAGGAAGTTTCCAAGAAAGCGATGCCATTGACGCGGTATCTGATTATCTGGACGGATTACCCATACTTGAGTTGTTAGCTAGAGTTGATACTCTGGAGTCACGAGTGATGAGAACTGAAAACGTCACCTATGAGCATGGTAACTGTTCATCGGGCTCTGTTGTTTAGATAGAAGAACGAGTTATTAAGTTAAATAACTTTTAGAAGAATATAATGGGTATGATAGACGGCATGACAGAGGACTTTCAAGCCATCCTGGATGTCGTTAGAAATGAAATCGCAGAAGTAAACATGAAGGTGAACCTTGCAATGCGAGCGTTGACAAATCAAGCTCCGGCTGGAGGAGCAATTATAGTTGGCAAGATAAAGGTTCCAGAACCCAAGCCCTTCTATGGGACAAGAGATGCAAATGCATTGGAGAACTTTATCTTTTATATGGAACAATACTTCAAGACCACGAATACCATTACGGAGGAAGCCAAAGTGACATTGGCAACCATGCATCTGTGTGAAGATGCAAAGTTATGGTAGAGATTGCGGTATGTGGATATTCAGAAAGGACGATGTGCGATAGATACTTTGGACAGTTTAAAGAAGGAACTTCGTTCTCAGTTTTTCTCTGAGAATGTCTAAATTCTGGCTCAACGGAAGCTGCAACAATTAAAACACATTGAAACCATTTAGGAGTACGTGAAGCAATTCGTGAGGCTGATGTTAGACATATCCGATATGACCAAAAAAGACAAAATTTTCAGTTTTGTTGAAGGGTTGAAGCATGGGTAAGAACTAAGCTATATGAGCAGAGAATTCAAGACCTCACTTCAGCTTATGGAACAGCTGAACAATTGTTTGATCTGTCTAGTGATTCTCAAGACTCGAGACGTCACCAAAGTTCTTCACCTAGAAGAAATAGAAACAATCGGTCGAATTCTCCCAAGGCTGTTAATGAGGATAGAAGTCCCGATACAGATCGCAAGCCTTCCCAATCCAACACGGGGGACACCTAGCGAAGATGTGACAGTCCAAACATGTAGTTTATTCCTATCAGTTGTTACGTGTGTGAAAGGCCACATCGAGCAATGGAATGCCCGAATAAATCAGCCTTTAATGCCTTTCAGGCCTCTCTAGCTTAGGCTCAGTTGACAAGTCGGGTCAGCCATAGAGGGAAGCGGAGGAAGTGGAGGAAATTCAGAATTGTAGAGTGGAGGCTATAAGATTCTGGCCGTCTCTCCAAAAGAAAGTGGAGGAGACAAGTAGAAGCACAAAAGGGTAATATATGCAAACAACTGGATCAGCCAGAAGCATGTAAAGAGCACTATGGTTGACTCAGGTGCAACCCATAACTTCATAACGGTGGCTAAAGCCAGACGGTTGCACCTTCATTGAAAGAAGGATACAAAAAAATAAAGATCGTGAATTCTATAACTTTATTCGTTGTTGGATTAGTGAAACGAACGATGATACAATTGGGAGGATGGAGTGGTCCTGTTGACCTTGTTGTTGTAAGTATGGATGACTTTGATGTAGTACTCAGAATGGAATTCCTCTTTGAACATCAAGTGATTGTCATGCCTGCAGTTAAGTGTTTGGTGATCACGGGGTCTACGCCCATCGTAGTGTAGACTGACCTTCGGCAACCCAAAGGATTAAGAATGATCTCGACTATACAACTAAAAGAGGACCTCACTCGAGATGAGACCACATTTGAGGCCACTTCGATAGAGTTAATGGATAGCTCAAGGGAGATAGTTCACGGAGACACAAGTTGTGTCATAGAAGAATCTTGTGATGGGATGCTCGATAGCTTGGCCATGTCAGAATCTCCTACGGATAATGTTTGTTGTGAGGCGTCATTGAAGTTAGCTGAGCTTCAGGCACAGTCAAAAGGATTGAGAGCAGGAGTTGTTAAACCTGCAAGAGCTCCATATGAAGCTCAAGTCTTTTTACTGGAAAAAGAGAAGAGACTTTTGTGCATTGACAACCGTGTGTTGAAGCAAGCCCTGAGGAGAGGGCCAACTCTTGGGTCCGTGGGTGTGACCCAATCTACTGAAGCTTATGTCGAAGCATTCGGTTATACTTTGGGTAATGTCCTTTTATCGAGTAGACAACCCTTTGTATCTAAGGGTCAAAGATTGAATACCACAAAAAGAAATTCCGCCATGTTTAAAGAAGAAATGCTTGCCATGGTACCCAGTTGGAGGGATGGGAAACGGGTATTTCCAGAAAACTACTAGTGTCAGGAAGACGAATGGCAATGTTACCAGCCACTTCAATACTAAGCCGAATCTGGTCTCGAGTCAAGCAAGAGAGTAGAGAGACATGCTCGAACTTGGTTTTGGATCAGAACAGAAGAAAGAAGCAAATGATCGAACAATTGGTGCCCTTATTTAGAGGAGCAATCATGTGATTCCATACATGTTGGCTCGTATTCAGGCATGTCAAGTTGATGGCCCAATGCAAGACACGTCGAAGGAGTCCGTGTGGAGAAACTCTATCGTGCAAAATGACATGAGTTTTGTGAAGGTCCGTAAGCTAGAACAAAAGAGTGGGGTTCAATTGTTGAAGGCGACCCAATCTTGTGTTACAGTTGTGAGGAATTCGTCAACTGATAGATGCCTAACAGAGAGTGTTGTTTGCAAACAACTTGTACTGTCGCGCCTTGTTGATCCCTCCTACATCGGAAAGAGTCCTCAGACTCGCAAAATTACCAAGAGATGGAAGCAAAAATCAAGCATCATTCGAGTGGAAGATCAGGTCATCGTCACGTAGTAACCTGAATAAACTCGGTTTAACCTTACAGAGACCACTCCCTCGTAAGAGGATACGAGGGACTAGCAGAACCAAGAGGAATCCTTGCTGAGAGAGCAAGGAGAAGAAGAAGACCCACGGGGAGGATACACAGGTTCAGGGCGAAGCAGAAGAACCTCTTCGTGGAAGACATACCAAATGACCATGAAGCGTGGAAGCAGAATATTGAAGGATTCTAGCTTTGTCAGTCGACGGGGACATCAACTGTTTAAGTGAGGGAGTTTTTCACAGTCATACTTGTCCAAGGCATGTTTGCCTATGGTCGTATGTTCCGAATATCCTCGATTTATCTTGTCTTTACATCCTATACATAGTTTAGCTAGTTGCTTTCAATTCTAGAGCGATATGCTTGAAAGTGACGTTTCAGTGTTTTCATATGAAAGCCTGGCAAACTGAAAATGTTCAAAATGTACTATAGGGGAGGCATGGTAGTTGAATCCCTAACCAAGCATTAGTTGTACTCTTTTCAAGCACCATTTTTTCTTGCAACTGACAGTCTTTAATGCTTTCATTAATGTCGATTTCAATGTATTTAATTCATTCTTGCGTTTTATAAACAAATTTTCCAAGAATGTGAAGGAAGGTTACGAAATACATCGACTTTGTCCGCAACTTTTAGATTTTGATCGACTGACTTGTTCATCTGGGTAGAACAAGTACCGCATAATCGTCTGTATCGAGGTTGAAACGCTACGATTGTGACACGCAGCACACGTCGTGTGTGAGGTTAGCACATGGCAAGGTTGGGCAAGCCCTTTGCGTACGCCAACCTCCTAACGTTTATGCCCGCGTGCCAACCCATATCAATGGGTGTTTTAGGCCATCTTGGTGGTTTTTGGAATTTCTAAGTTAATTTTTTAGATAACCGTGGAAATAGCAATTTGAAAAATGGCAAAAACAAAAAATAATTAAAAAAAATATAGCAAAACTGTCGCTTGCTCTTTTTTAAAATTATATTAACCTTAAATCTACCTTTAATTATAGGACAATTCATATATTCCAAATACATTGTATTTGAATAGCTTAAAAAATGAGGCAGGATATCGCAGATTTCACGAAGAGAGTGTATTTCTCAAACGGATTCAAATTTGGTAAATCTGAACTAAATTTGCTATTTTGTTGTAGAACAATATCGTATTAACCTCCCCTAAAATAATGTCAAACATATATACAAGATTTTTAGATTTCTTGTATTTTAAACAATTTATTAACAATAATATATAATATATATTTTTAATAACAATTTAAATATAAAATTTAGATCCTTCCCATAAAATAATGTCAATGATATATACAAGATTTTGTTATATTTTAAGCAATTTATTATATAATACATAATATATATTTTTAATAACAATTTGAATTTAAATTTTCGATTAAGTTCCTTGATTTCAAGGCAAATTATGATTATCCATATTTTTTTTTCTTTGTTGATTTTTACTCGAAAAGGAAAAAAAGAAAACTTATACAATATAAGTTAATAAATATTTCCTTATTTTTATATATATCCTTCTTTTTATGTTTATTATATTAAATAATATTGCTAAAGAAAACTTATATTTTGTTGGTACCTCCTAGAAAATAGAAAAATCTAATTAATTTAATTTTACAAACTATTGCAAATATATTTGTGTAATTTATGCAAATATATTTCAACGAAGGCACGCCACCAATGAGTGAACGAAGGGACACCGACGAGTGGACGAATAGACGAGCCTTTGCTTTGAACGGCGATAGTGAGTGACGGAACTCGACGTCGATGATCTGCAATGCGTCGAACTCCAAACGCCGATGATCTACAACAGGAAACCAACACAAACCCCACTAATGTGTGAAATAAACAAACATCAGAAAAAAAAACCCAATCGCCGGTGAAGGAAACCAACATCTAAGAAGGATGAGAGCTATTGCAAAAAAAAAAAAAAAAAAGAATGCTGGAAAAAGAAGAAGATGGAGGTTTCTTTTGCAACAAGTTTGAAAACAAAGGTTAAATGAGAATATGAAGGATTACATGCAAATCAAGGTAGATAGAGACGGTTTGGAGATTATTTAGATTGATTTGGTTTTTGGAAGGTAAGTAAGTTTTGAAAGGCATTCATGTTGTTGGTATTTGGGTTGATTATAGAGTATTTGAGTATTCTTTAAATTTTTGTGTGACAATTCAATCGAATGTTGGGTTTTTAAATTGGGTGGGATTAATCCTAATATTCGCACTTTTCAATATTTAATTTGTTTACTTTTCCATATGTTATATTCTAACAATACTTTCATGTTATTTATAGGTTTGGCGTCCATTGCACTAGAGCATTAGATTTTATGATTTTTTTTAATGTAATGTTTTGAATTATGTAATAAATTGTTTGTATTGAACATATTTAATGTATCATTTCATTTTGTAATGAATAATATTTTTATTTTAATCAGTTTATTACAAATTTTATTACATCGGGTTTTAGTAATGAATAAATAATAATAATAAAATAAAAAAACAAAACAAAAAAAAAATAATAATAAAAACCCTTTTGCGACGTCGACGTCGCGAAAGCCTTATGCGACGTACTGGACCATGCGCGGGGGAAAGATTCCTCGATGTAGGAGTGAGCTGTGTCGGGAAAAGTATCATGGCCAAGCTTTCTGCGACGTGGATGCCGACGTCGTCGTAGCCTTCCGCGACATTTTTTAGGGTTTTCGGAGAGTTACCCTGTGTTGGGGAAGACCCTAATTATTTAGTGATTATTTTTGGCATTTTATATTTATATATATATATATATATATATATATTATTTTTTCATTTGTGAAATTGGGTACAAAGGATTTGAAGAGTTTGAAGCACACATATGACAAAGTTCTTTCGCAGTTAATTGAATGCCTGAACGCACACGATTTGAAGAAGATATGAAACGACTTAAAAAATTATGTGGAGATTTAATGGTGATAACTGTTAATTTTTGAATTTTGGAGAAAAATTAGGATTTTGATAGGTGTTAATTGTTTTTTGTGAGTTAGATTTAATTATAGGATATTTGTGATTTCTTAAATAATTGTATTTGAGATGCAATTTTTTCACTTAGGTAGGGGAATTTAAGACATTGCTCCAACAATTTTTTTCTTCATATTTTTTAATTTTATCAATTTAAATAAAAATTTCATTTATCCAAAGCAAACCTTCTATTTTGCTATTCTCCTTATCAACCGTTAATTTTTTTTATATATATTTTCATGATCAAGGGAAATCAATTGAACTTAAATACCATTATTTCAGGTCAAGAAGGGATCAAACAAATTTATAGACCAAGGACTTAAAACTTGTATATGTGAGTGAAAAATAAATTTATAAAGTGATTTCGAATCATATTTCTCAAAGTTATTGTTTAAAGTATGTTTTGAACTAAATGTTTGAATTACCTGGTTTATGGATGATTTCCAAAGCATGTGATTTTCTTAAAGTATTTGATTAAACATGGTTGTTGAAAAATGTTTATGGCTTTCAATGAGAAAGGAGATTGAAAAGACAATATGGTTATGGTTTATAGTTTGCTTCTTTCATAAGAATCTTTAAGGTATTGAAATATTGTTTACAAAGCTTATGGTTTACAAATGTTTTGTCTAATCCAAGTTATCTCCAAATTAACCCTATGGGGTAGATCATCGGGCACCATGGAGGTAAGGACACTTATCTTCGAAGAACAGAATTATGGATGCCTAGTTCTGAGGTTTGGAATTAGGAACGTCTAGCTTCAAGGAACAAAGTTGAGAATGCTCTTCTCTAAGGTTTGAATTTGATATTGACTAGCTCTGTCATCTTCTGAGGAGTAGATTCTTAGTCCTAAACGAGGAAAAACTAGTATATATGTATTGATTTCTAAAATATTTGCAAGTTAATGTATTTATGATATCGTTCATGATTACTTGTTTAAATGTTAATGAAATGTAGTTTTAAAACTTATCACTCACTGGGCTCGTTTAGCTCATACTTTCAAAATTGTTTTCGACATTTTAGGTAGAGGTCATGTTCTCGGAGTGCGATATGTAGTTGTTTGTCTACTGAAGGGTTTTGCCTTTTCTATTGTATGTGTCTTGTTGTATTAAAGTTATGTATATTTAAGTCATTGTACCAGACTTAGGTCAAAGTTGGTTGGAGTTGGAGTCTGTTTTCATGTAATTATGGTTTCTGTAAATGTTTGTATAAAATTTATGTAAAATTTGTTTATTAAATGGGATGCACTGTAGTTTTGTTTACCAATTATGTTATTAGCTTCCGCTTGCTTATCATGCAAAGGTTAGAATTTAAGGGCCAACTGGTGTCGTGGGGTGATATCGGTTGACTTCACGCCTCCTCTCGAGTCTCGAGTAGGTGATCCGAGAGGGAGTGTGACATCTACATATAAGGTACATAAAGAACAATCAACTCTTTTTTAAGGTTGTAAAGTGAGAGGAAAAAGTAGGGTTGTTTATTTACTAGGAAAACAAAAAGTGAGACAAAACACGGAGCAAAAACCCAAAAATGAATTATACACATAGCACACTCCTGGCTAGATTTGAGCAATTGGACCAATGAATGAGTTTCCAACAAGAACCAATTGTTTAAATTTTCTTGTATTTAATTCACGAATCCATTATGTAACAAAACTAAAGATTGCAGCTTTGACAGACATACTAGACTAATCAAAACTTGTCCAGTGGGGGTGGCACTTAAAGGAAGAGGACGATGAAGTAGAAACATTTACCTACACTTGTTTATTCTTGGGATTAATCTTGAGGTGGCATTTGTTCTTGAAATTATTCATCTAAATCGGCATTATGTCTTCCTAGCTCTTTTTGAAGAGCAATATGCTTTTATGTGCCAAAATTTATTTAGAATATTGTTAAAAGAAAATATTTGAAAATTGAAATTGTATATGCATAACAATATTTAGAATAAATTTGAAACAATATAATATTTAATTGGTAAATAAATCTAAAAAACATACATTGTTGTGAAAATGGAGCACAACTAGAATAAGAAAACCGACTAAATATAATATTTAAATAATAAAGTAAAATAAAACAATATATCATATATAAATAAAGAAATAAAAAAATAAAGAAATAAGAAATTTAAAAAATAAGAAAATAATTAAGAAAAATAAAATCTCACATTTCTCCACTATCTCCCATTAATTTGAAAACTCATCCAATTCAAGTGTGTCTTTACAAATTCATCAAAGCCCCTTATTTATAGGTAACTTGGCAAGTAGGAGATGGATTACATGGCCACTAAGAGGTCATGTTTGCTTGACACATGGTGAACACTAAGCACACTAATAGGTTGACATGTGACTATGGCCACTAAGCACACACTAACTGACATATACTTATATTAATATATTTATAATACTTCCTTAGATGTCCATTACATATATGAAATATGCCTCGTTAAAACCTTACTGGAAAAAAATTTAATGAAAAAAACAATCCTAATGAAGGCAAAAGAGTACATATTTCATATATACTTACAAACAAAAAATTTACTTCCCCTCATGGTAACATCACTTCAGATCTCTAAGTCGTCGCATTTCAATGTTGTGCACCAATTTTTCAAAGGTTGCAGTAGATAGTGATTTTGTAAATAAATATGCCAAATTATCCTTTGAATAAATTTGTTGTACTGCCAATAGGTTAACATGTGGCTATGGCCACTAAGCACATACTAACGGGCATCTACTTATATTAATATATTTATAATACTTCCTTAGATGCTCATTACATATATGAAATATGTCTCGTTAAAACCTTACTGGAAAAAAATTCAATAAAAAAAACAATCTCAGTGAAGGCAAAAGAGTACATATTTTATATGTACTTACAAACATAAAATTTACTTCCCCTCATGGTAACATCACTTCAGATCTCTAAATCACCGCATTCCAATGTTGTGCACCAATTTTTCAAATGTTGCAGTAAATAGTGATTTTGTAAATAAATCTGCCAAATTATCCTTTGAACAAATTTATTGTACTGTGATGTCGTCATTTTCTTCAAGATCATGAGTATAGAAAAGCTTCAGTGAGATGTGCTTTGTTCTATCACGTTTAATGTAACCTCATTTTATTTGAGTCATACATATCGTGTTGTCTTCGTATAATGTTATTAGAGGGATTTATTAGAAGACAAACCACATGATTCCCAAATGTGTTGAGACATCAATCTTAACCATATACATTCTCGACTAGCCTCATGAATTGCAAGAATTTTAGCATGATTTGAGGAGGTGGCTGTTAGGGTTTGCTTTACTGATCGCCAAGATATAGCAGTTTCTCCACATGTGAATAGATAACCTGTTTGAGATCTAGCTTTGTGTAGATCAGATAAATATCCAAAATCTGCAAAACCAACGAGGTTAAAATTTGATTTTTTTAAAATAAAAAATCTCTTATCAATTGTTCCCTAGAGATAGTGAAGTATATGATTAATTCTATTCTGATTCCTTTTTGTTGGAGAGGAACTGTATCTAGCTAGTAAATTTACTGAGAATGCAATATATGATCTTGTATTATTAGCAAGATACATAAGTGCACCAATTAAACTAAGATATAGTACTTCTTGACCAATGAGTTTTTCATTATCATCTCGAGGTCGAAATATATATTTCCTAAAATCTAGTGAACGAACTTGCATTGGAATGTTCAATGGATGTGCTTTATCCATATAAAATATTTTCAAGACTTTTCCTTTATAAGTTGATTGATGAATAAATATTCCATCTGCTAGATTTTCAATTTGTAAACCAAGGCAAAACTTTGTTTTTTCGAGATTTTTCATCTTGAATTCGTTCTTAAGATATTCTATTGCCTTTGAAAGCTCTTAAGGAGTTCCAGTTATATTTAAATCATCAACATATAAGTTATAATAACAAATTTTTGTTGTGATTTATTTATAAAAACACATGGACTAATTGAATTATTTTGATATCCTTCTTTCAGCAAATATTCACTCAGGCGATTGTACTACATTCATCCTAATTATTTCAATCCCTATAATGATCTCTGTAACTTTATTGGACATAATTTCTAGGAACTTGATTTATATGTTTCAGATAGCTTAAATCCTTTTGGGACTTTCATATAAATATCATTATCAATAGACCCATATAAATATGTTGCGACTACATCCATAAGATGCATATCCAAATTTTCATACACAATCAGGCCAATTAAAAATCTTAATGTGATTGCATCCACCACAGAAGAATATGTCACCTCATAATCAATTTCAGATCTTTGTGAAAAACCTTGTGCAACTATTCTTGCTTTATATCTTGTGATCTTATTATTTTCATTTTTTTCTCACAAATATACCCATTATATTCCATAGGTTTGACACCTTATGGTGTTTGGACTATTGATCCAAAAATCTGATGTTTATATACAAAAATGTTGTCAACAACTACATTAGTTTGAATCTATCTTTTTCCTGTCATGACATTGTTTATCGGGATCTCATTATTATCCTTAGTTCCTTTATTTTCTTCCACATTTTTGTCAAAAGTCAAATTTTGGATTTCTTTTGAAACATCCACATCTTTAATCGAGTTATTGACTCGATTTCTTTTTTGAGGATTTTTATCTTTAGAACCTACTAGTCTAGAATTTAGGGTTTTTATCTTTAATCGCTTCTGACGTGTTCTAGATTCATTAATAAAAACATGTTGTGTTGGGAATCTTTGATGGGACATTTGCAGCTGCCATATATGATTTAGTTACTTTATTTGCATCTACAAATGCATCTGGTAATTGATTTGCTATATTTTACAAATGAATTATTTTTTGAACTTCAAGTTCACATTGATTTGTACAAGGATCTAAATGAGACAATAATGATGCATTCCATTTAATTTTTTTTCCAAATTCTTAATTCCTCCCCTTAATATTGGAAAATCGGTCTCACTAAAATGACAATCAATAAATCATGCAGTAAATACATCACCCGTTAGGCATTCAAGATGTTTAATAATTGATCGGGAATCAAATCCAACATATATTCCTAGCCTCCTTTGACGATCCTGAAGGGATGAAAGTACTATAACAACGGAAGATTTTATAGAACCATTACTCAATTTAATTTGGCAATTCCAAAATACGTACATTGGTAAAATTTAGAATCAAAATTCTAAATAAAAACTAATCATGCTTTTTATTTAGAAGATACAGAGAACTTACTTTTGTTGACGTCTCTGAATCTGTAGACCACCAAATTGAGACACCACCCATAGAAGACCTTTCTATTCTCTAGGATAAGATTGGTTTGTGGGAACCAATTGGGATGGAAAAAATTTTAGAGATATGTGAGAGAAACTATTTTCTGTTTGCAGAGAGCAAAAGCATTGGCTTCTTTTTTCTTAATTAATTTGTTAAAGAAAACTATTTTCTTCTAGATATTTATAACTCTCTTTTCTTCTTGGAATAGGAAAATGAGTAGGAGAGAATCATGAGATTATATTTTCAACAACAATGACGTGTGTGTTATTGACGTCCCAGGAAGTCCTTTTTGAAACGAAACGTTTTGATTTTCTGCAACGTCTCTCGAACTCACATCGTAAAAAGTTGAAATAATAAATTCAATATTCCACTTTCTACATTGTGTGGTCATTGACATCGTGGAACGTGAACATAATATGCGATGTGGTGGGGAATGACGTCATGGAACGTGACAATAAAATAATTAATATTTATACTTTTCGTGATGCGTGTGTTGTTGATGTCGCACCCTGATGTTTTCGAAAACGTCGGGGAAAGTGTAGCCTATTTTTACATAGAACATATTCACAATCTCAAGGAGGAAGAAGAAAAATCAAGAGGGAAAGGAAGAGAAGAAGATTTTGCCTCCTTATCGTTGTCGTTGCCTCAGCTGTTCAGAATTTTTGTCACTAAACTTTTTGGTTAAAGTGATGCACGTGAAGGTTCTCAATGGTTGGAGCAACAAGTCCTTCGATATGATGTTAGAGTTAATAAAATATGTGTTTCCAATGTGCGATACTAACATCCATAGTTCATTCTATGAAGTCAAACGAAAATTACGTGATTTGGGCTTAGGGTATGAGATTATTCATGCTTGTAAGTATAACTGTGTATTGTTCTGGAAGAAATTTGAGAACTTGCAACAATGTCCGACTTGTGGTGAGTCTTGATACAAGATTAATTCCAACAGACCAGGAAAAAAATTCCACAAAAGGTGTTGTGTTACTTTCCGTTGGTGCCAAGATTACAACGATTATTTGTATCGCAAGAAAGTTAGGCAAACATGCGATGACGTAAGGATAAACGAGTCGAAATAGAGGATGTGTTGAGCCATCCAGCCGATGCAGAAGGATGGAAGCACTTTGATTTTAAATTTTCTGATTTTGCATTAGAGAGACGAAATGTTCTTTTGAAGTTTTCAGTAATGAGTAAGCATCCTTCGTTAAAAGATAGAAAAAGAAAAAGAGTTCTTAGTTGGACTAAGAAAAGTATTTTTTTTCGATCTTTCTTATTAGTCGAGACTACTTATTCGTCACAAATTTGACGTAATGCATATTAAAAATAATGTTTGTGACAACTTGGTCAGTACGCTGTTGAATATTGAAGAAAAAATAAAAGATACCATGAATGTTCGGTTGGATTTACAAGATTTGAAAATAAGAAAGGATTTTACATTTGATAGAAGCTGGTAGCCGATTGGTGAAACCACATGCAAGTTATACCTTGACTAGCAACGAGCGAATTAAGTTTTGTAAGTTCTTGAAAGCATTTAAGTTTCCTAACAGATTCATTTGTAATATTTCACGATGCCTGAATGCAAATGAGGGAAAAATATCAGGTCTCAAAACGCACGACTGTCATGTACTGCTACACCGACTTCTTCCAATTGGTGTTAGAGCATTTTTACCAAAAATGTGTACACTATAATTACTGAACTGTGTAATTTTTTTCATGATTTTTGCACAGGACGATAAGAATAAGTGATTTAGACAATAAGATATTATAATTATATTATGCAAATTGGAAAGAATATTTCCACCTGCTTTTTTCATCATCATGGTACACCTTGCAGTTCACTTTCCATATGAGACGAAGGTTATTGGTCCGGTTTCTTACAATTGGATGTATCCCATTGAAAGAAGTCTCCGCACACTAGAATAGTATGTTCGTAACAAAGCACATCCTGAGAGGTCATTGTAGAAGGATAACTTATGAATAAATCAAGCACTTTCTGTTCATGATATCTAAAAGGGATTGAGACCCAATTCACGAAAGATGATTGAAATGACGATAGCATTGAAGAGGATGAGTTTATTGGTGAGTTTGAAGTATTCGTTCAGAAGGTACGACCATTTGAAGCATCACGTTTACTAAGTATATCATAAGAAGAGAAACGACTCTTTCATTGGTACATCCTCAGCAACTTAGATGAAATAGCCGAGTATCGAAAGTACGCATTTCTATACCTTGATCAATTTACATATTCATTTGACAATATACATATTTTAGGGGTTTATACCTCGTCGACACACAAACTCACAATTGCGTACTTTAGGAAACACCTGTTTTTGATACGTCGTTGGGGTGAAAGCTTTTCTAAACTGTTTAAATGACACCCACGAGCATTTGTCGATTGATTCAAAGCTCAGGTATTTCGAGTAAATGACTTATTTTATATATATAAGTACTTTTTATGGTACACCAATTTCAAGTTATGGTAGAATGTGTGACAATTCAAACATTTATCAAGATTTATTTTCACTTGCAGTGGGATCATCACTTGATGTCCGCTCTTATAGTAGATGCATTATCGGTGACATACGATTTCACAACTTGGAGCATGATTTCCGATGCACAACACAAAATAGTGGACTCGTGGTAATCAGGAAAGGTAGTGGAGGTAGTGCCAACAATAATTTTTACGGTATTTTGAACGAAGTGTTGCACATTCAATATCTATTTGGACAACGTGCTTGACTATTCAAGTGTCAATGGTTTGACACAGACAAAAATAAAAATCATAGGACGTACGAGGAACTAGGCTATAAATCAATAAACACGTCTCGTTTTTGGTTTGTTGAGGAACCCGTGATTCTCACAACCCAGACACATCAAGATTCTGAAAATGGTATCAATTGGAAAATTGTTCAAGTGGTACAAAATAAACGTGTATCAAACGTACAAGAAGTGAAAGATATTGAGAATGATCAACTTAATATACTAAAAATCATTGTTGAACATCGTATGGACAAACACGTCATTGAGGATGACACTCTGTGTAAGACTGAAGTTGATCCTACAATAGTGGAAAGACCAAATGTTCGTTATATTGTGGAAAATTTCATAAATGATGAAGATGACAAACAATCATCACATCAAAATGGGTCAAGCGATAATGAATAACAAATTTTTTTGACGTATACACACATTTAGTCATTTTTTTATACATTAATTACGTTGTGATATTCACATTTGTGTAATGTTTGTTGATTTTTATGTCTGCAGAAATGCAATATAACTTTTTTAGTAATACGCATGAGGAAGACTATTTCCTTAATCTAGACGCATTGGATAACACGAATGGTTTGTCGTTAGTAGATGTCACTTCAGATTCGTAATAACCAACATATTTAATACAATTTCTCTCAACTGATCATGTCTTTAAGATATACTTATTGTAGCTAATAACAATCGTTTTAGTAGATCCCTCTTATCTAGCTCCCACCTCCGCTATGAGGAAAGTACTATGACATTCTCAAAACATAAACGTCGAGCGGTACATACAGCAGAATGGGAGAATTCCTATTTCAATCCCCCTAGAGAGGATAAACCTGTCTCAACACAAGCCCCTCGTTTCAGTTACACAATCGGTGTGTTGACATGAGACACATTTCTTATTTAGATCCTGAAATGGGCAGATGTACCATCAGAGTGCATCGAGGTTGTCAAGGGTGGCCTAACAGTAAGTCTGTAAATTCATAAATATTTATATATGTTTCTATTGTCTATAAAAGCTATACGGACTTGAAACCTATTTCTTTATGACCATTACATCACCCAGGCAAACCCACGCTCAAGATTGGTCAATCGGGTGGAAGATTGGCACTTTCTCTATGACCACTACATCACTCGACAGTTTCAGGTAATTTATATACTTTTACATTGAAATTAATTAACATTTATTTATTTCATTTATTTGGAAGTATAACGTTTTTATCATTGTCATTTTTGGAATGTAGAAGCAATCAAATATGTGCAAGGCTGTAGGGCGCAAGAACCTTACAACCACAGGAGCGGCACAAAGTTGTTTCTTCAGAGACAAACAGAGCTCATTGAACTACACGATCATTTGGTGGACCGTGTCGAGTTATTCAAAGAAACGCACGCTAGTAGTAGTGGCGAGTTCATTTCACCAACAGTAGAGGATGCTTTTGTTAGTTTTAAAAAACTTTATGTTTGATTATACTTTTAATTCTTTGTTTTTAAGCCTGATCATCTCTCAATCTTACAAGCTTCTATTGTGCAGAATCAAATGGTAGAACTTCAATCTCAGCTCGTCCTAGAGGGTTCTCAACCACTAACTGAGGACGAAATATGCGAGACAGTTTTGGATAGATGATCGTGTTAGAATTTATGTTGTAAAACTCGTAGATTGTAAATATAATCCATTGACCGTTATTAATAAAGTGTTATTATTGTAATAATTGTTATTAATT
>JBBPDI010000020.1:18155863-18179991 GCA_037974545.1 Cucumis variabilis
AAAATTCTTCAACATAGATATGGTGAAGGTTGATGTAAAGGTAAACTATGCAATTTAGGAGAAATTACATCCATATTTATAGGCTTTCCTTATATTTTTGTATAATCCTGTGTATTTAACCATTCCTTTTTCTTATGTAAATCACATCAGTATTATCAATAAAATATTAAAGTCCACGTGATACCAGAGCTAGAAATTTGACCTAGCCGTCGCCCCTCAATCTTCACGAACTCTGACCGACTTGTTCCGTTTGAAGACTCCCAGTTCGTGTTCGATCCTCAGATCTGACGAAGAAAGAGGAGGAGATTCGCCGGTCAGATCCGCCGATCCGTTCGACGACGCTCAGTTCCCCTCAGATCCAACGCCCAGTTCCGCTCTGCTCCGGTGTCCTCCAGTTCAGTCAGCCACTCCACTCCAACTCATATCTTGGCTTTGATCTGCCCTACTTCGTTACGGAGCGATCATATTTTTCGTCGTATTCGTGGCGTCTTGAAGGAATCAATTTTTTTTGTTTGGAAAAACACAAACTAAGTTTTAAAAAAATTGTATTAATTTCTATTCATTTGTATAAAATAATTTTTTAAAATTTATAATGAAACTCCAATACACAAAATTTGTATTAATTTTTTTTTCTTTTTGTATAAACTTTTTAAAAATTTATACCTTAAATCCAATACACAAAAAGAATATATTAATTTTTTTTTTATTTTGCCAGTCAACAAAACCTACACTCATGGGAACATTGGCGATCGAAAGAGAAGAGGAAAAAATAACGTGTAGTTTAACAAAAATGGTAGAAGACAAATCAATGTAGATGGAAGTACAGAAGATGATGGTGAATGGTAGAAAAAAATCCGGTGAGTGGAGTTTAACAAAAATGGTATAAGACAAATCAATGTAGATGAAAGTACAGAAGATGATGGTGAATGGTAGAAAAAAATTCGGTGAGTGGAGAAGACAAAAATAAAAAGAGGGTGAGATTTGGGAGAAGTAGATAGAGAGGAAAATAGGAGGTGAGATGGTCGATATTTGATGTGGAGGGTTGAGAGAAAGTAGTGAGATGAGCGGCCGAATGGAGAAGATGAAGAAGTACCACATGGATTGAGAAGGAAGAGATGGATTGGTAGGAAGAAAAGAGGAAGTGAGAGGAAGAAAAAGAAAGAATAAGGAGGAAAAAGAAAGATTAAGAGGAGGAATAAAATTATTCATTTCCTCTCCCTCAATCTTTGCCTCAAACATAGAAAGGTCTATCTTAGTCTTTTCCTTGTTTGGCCCATGCATTAAAGGGAGGGAAAATATTAAACTTAATCCCCTTTATTCCTTCTCTTTTCTCATTTATTCCCCACTTAATCGTTTTATTTTCCAATATAATCCTTCCATTTTCCAACATAATCCTTCTCTTTCTTATTTTACTTGTTTTTTTTTCTCATTTATTTCTTCCCTTTCTTCTTCTCACAGCCAAACAAATTAACCCTTTTCTCTTCCTCTTCTCACAGCCGAAGGAATTCCTCTCTTCTTCTTCTCACAGTCGAACGAATTAATCCTCCTCTCTTCTTCTTCATTCTTTGTGCATTCGCTTCATCTTCTACATCCGACAGACCAGTGATTCTCTCTTCTTCTTCACACTTTTCCTCTCACTATTTTACCCAAATCTATTTGCCTAAAATCAATATCTCTCTCAACCTACTTCCTCAAATCTAACGATATTTTTACTCTTTTTGACTCTCACTGGTTTTTCTCCATCGTTCAACACCATCTTCTTCACGGTATTTTAATCCACACCGATTTTCTAAACCTCACATTTTTCCTTGTTGTTCGTCGGTCTCCGATGTCCCTGTGGGTATGAGTCTCGTTGATGGGCCACATTTAGAAATAAACGAAGGCCTCCGATGCCTTATCTCTGATCAGACATTCGTTGACTAGGTGGCTGCTTCCTTGTATGGCTTGTCCTACCGACTTGCTACTTGTACGTTATTCATTGTATTTTACTTGTCGCTCGGTTAATGTCCATGGTTGAGACAACCTTTCCTCCACTGATGAGTAACAGATACTAACCGAGGGTTGTGGCTTTGGTGGTTCCGAGCAAGGTAGGGACGAGGTAATATTTCTTCCTTTTATTCGTCTGCCGATGATGAGTTATTTTCCTGAATATCATATTGTTTTGATTGAAACGATCATTTCATATGTTCTCTTTGATCTTCATTATTAGTATGTTTATTTTGTTCTGTCATTTGTTTTTTTGTTCCATGTTCGTTCTTGAAGTGTTCACAATCGTTTTTCTTTGTGGATGGTCATTGTCTTTCTTCATTTGTTTGGCAGTGGCTTATATTTTTTGCATTCACTTACTATGTGTAGAAAATGAAAAAGAAGCTCTCCTTGTGTATCAGTTTGTTGCACTGTCTCTATATTAGTCTCTCTTTTTTCGTAATCCTTTTGATGTGCACTGTATTTATATTTTTGACTTCTTGTGTGCTGAAAATGGGAAAAGAAAACAATAACTTTCCTCATTTGATGTGTCTTTGGATTAATGAATTTATTTTTCTCCTTTTGCTATGTATTGTTTACTATTATTTCATTCTGTTGTGTACAGAATAAAACAAAAAAAGAAGCTTTTTCTGTCCTTTACATGCATTGATTGTCTCTGACTTGTGTGGCATACCCGTGAATGCTTCTTTGACCATCCATTTTCTATTTCTTGTCTTGTCAAGACAGCACGTTTGGCCTTGGTATTAATATTTTTTTGGGTTTTTGGAGCATCATTAACTTTGATACTCCCTTCCTTTATATATATTGTCCCCCTTCCTCATTTGATGTTGTTCTCCTTTGTTGGTCACTCTTTCATTCATTATTGTGCATCTTTCGGTGTGACATTCCATATTGGTATGTATTTTTTATGTCGGTATTCAGTTTCTCCATCGAATGTTCTTCACTGTAATGCATATAATGTGTTATGCATTTTTGCATCCATGATTTTATACCGTATGTTAAATTACATTTTATCCATGCCCTTCATGTTACTGCATTTGATATAGATTCAATTCCTTTCATATCACCACATTTAACAAGGTCTCTTTGCATTGGTCCGTCCATGACAAGTTTATTTTTGTCATTTGAAGTTTGATTTCATTTAACTGAACGAACTTCCGTTCTATAGAATATAACATTGTTTTAGATTTTGTATAATTTTCCCATTTACCTGTTAACCTTTTCATTTGCCCACTGTTGTTACCTGTCATTAAGTACGAACTATAAGATTAGGCAGATTGCGTATTTTCGCATGATACGCGAGTCTGACCTTGTATGTCAGCACAGTACGCACATGGATAGACGTTTTGCAATTCTATGTCATTTCCTACGGATAACGATCGGATTAGAATCAACGAAATTAGTCGACGTCGAGGAGATGGTTGCTATCTTCCTGTACGTGCTTACACATGATGTTAAGAACCGTGAGATACAACGGGACTTGATACGTTCTGGTGAGATTATATCGCGACATTTTAACCTTGTCCTTATGGTCATGTTGCCTTTGTCAGACGAGTTATTGGCGAAACCACAACCTATTCCAAGCAGCTGCACAGATCCCAAGTGGCAGTGTTTTGAGGTTAAGTGTCTTGAATTCAGTTTCATTATACATACTGACTCTCTCGCACAAATTGTAAATGGTTGTTTTATTATATGCTGCAGAATTGCCTTGATGTCCTTGACGGCACGTACATAAAATGAACGTGTTCGCAAGTGATCGACCTAGATATCGAACACGGAAAGGCAAAGTGGTAACAAATGTTCTCGGGTTATGTGATACAAAATGGGACTACTATCTCTGTGACGTGGGGTACCCAAATGCAGAGGGATTTTTGGCTTCATATAAAGGACAACGATACTACCTACAAGAGTGGCGTGGAGCTGCAAATGCTCCAACTACAACGAAAGAGTTTTTCAACATGAAAAACTCATATGCACGTAACATTATCGAATGGGCATTTGGTCTTCTGAAGGGCTATTAGGCAATACTTCACGAAAAGTCGTACTACCCCGTTCATGTTCAATGTCACACTATTATGGCTTGTTGTCTACTCCACAATTTAATAAATCATGAGATGACAAATGTCGACACGCTAGATGAGATGATGAGAGTGACTCAAACTATGCAACGACTGGAGGTTACGACATCAACTACATTGAGGCGTCAAACGAATGGACTCAATGGAGGAATGGCCTCGCACGGTCGATCTTCAGCGAATGGCAGTTGCGGAACGACTAGTACGTCATAGTTAACTATAGGAAAAGCACGTGAAAAAACATTTTCTAAACATTTGATACCATTATTTTCCACTATGCTTCATTAGTACTGTTCATGTTCTACTTAATGGTGTAATGTAATTGATAACACTTTTGTTGTATGCACTTTCTGTGTTCATTCTATACATATGTCATGTATAAATTCATTCCTTTTGTTACCTATTTGTTTGTCAGCATGGCCAGTTCATCAAGAAACCCGAAGCACGCATGGACGAGGGTAGAGGAGTCATGCCTTGTTAGCTGTCTTGTCTCCGCATGAGGGTAAAGGTCGGACAACAACACCTTTCGGCCTGGCTACCTTGCACAGTTGTTGAGAATGCTAGTGGAGAGGATGCCAGGGTGCAAATTGACATCCACTACCGTTATAGAAAGTAGAATAAAGTTATTGAAACGATTTTTTTAGGAAATTGCAGAGATGTGTGGTTCTACGTTCAGTAGGTTCGGGTGGAATGACAAGCTTCAGTGCATCGTTGCAGAGCAGGACATATTCGACAGTTGGGTTCGGGTATAAAAATTTTTGCACCTTCTTTTCCATATCAGATTTATTACAATGCTAACTATATTTCTAACATTTCAACAGGCACATCCTGTAGCAAAAGGCCTACTCAACAAACCTTTTTCACACTACTATTTGGAAAAGATTGCACGACAGGGCCACGTGCGAAAACGTTCACCAATATCGGGTCTAACAACCCTGCAGCTAGTGATGGAGTACGACTGGAGGATGGCCTTGATATGGAGTTCCCTGGTATGTCCAACCTGAGGATGAACATGTCCCCAGATGACATGATTCACGGACGTCCTTTGAGGTCCAGCGATATTAGGCCTGGATCGAGCGGAAGAAAGAGGAAGCAAACCATGTAGCAGATTGACAACTTGGACGTAGTTCGTGATGCCATGGATTGTGAGAATGAACAACTGAGAGTGATTACAGAATGGTCGGATAAGGTCCAATAGACTGAAGCCCTGTGCGGCGAAAGGTAGTTGCACAACTGCAGACCATTCCATGCCTTAGTGAAGAGGACTTGACGAAATGTATGATGGTTGTGATGAAAAAAATGTCGTTAATGCATACATATTTGGACATGCCCGATAACATGAATCCTGCCTACTGCGGGGTCATTCTACGCGATAACCCTTGATTATTGGTCCCCTTTCATCGTTGACCCGTTATATTTTTTGTTTCCATTGTAATTTTTTTATTATTTTCCGCTAGACTGATTAACTATGTAACTAATGTTTTCGTTAACTGCAATTCGAACAAATAGTCGTTTGCTTCCCGTTAACCGCTAGTATGTTACTTATCATTCTCATGAAGAAAACAAATTAATAGATGAAAAAATAAATATTGAAAATGGAAAAAAAAATAAAAACAACGTACTCCAATTTTTTATTCTATAGGACTGAGTATACAAACTTACAAATTTCTTTTTGTCTTCTATTTACGATATAACTTAAAGAAACATAGTTTACACAAATGAAAAAAAGAATACAATTTGTTTGTATTGTGTATTGCGTATTGCATGTACAATTCAATTTTTTTTTTGTTTAACAAAATCAACTTTAAAATTAATACATATTTGTTGTATTTTAAGGCTACACTTGAAATGAAATATAAACATTATTTTAATACAATTATTCGTCCTTCTTGAAAATACTACGAAAAAAATAAATAAGTTTAGACAAATGCAAAAATTATAGAAAAATAATACATATTTTATTTTATATTTGGTGTATCATTCCATAAGCATATCGTACACGTGAAAAAAATGTAATTTGATTTTTTTCTCATATGGGGTTGTCGTACAGAAAAACATATTTGCCACATATAAAAAATAGCATATTTTTTTAATATATTGGATTTACGGATCAAATTGAACTGCAAATTTAAGACAAATGATAAATTAAAAAATGAATTTATGGTACAAATTTCATAAATGTATTTTATACAGCCAAAAAAAAAAATTAATACATGTTTTTTGTGAAAGCTTGGGTTACGGTTAACTTAAAAAAATGAATTTGAATACAATTTTTTATTGTAGAGGCTTTAACGGTACGAACAAAGTTTGCAACACATATTGGCACATTTTTCATTTTGTATTGGGTTCACGAAAAAAACAAGAATTTCATTCAAAGGAAAAAAATAATTATGTATTTTTTCTCATATCCGGGTTAATGTATAAATAAAAAAAATTACACAAATAAAAAAGATAGAATTTTTTTGGTCATAATCCTTCCCACATAACCCCCAAACAAGTATTATAATAATCACTCATAATCCTTCCACTTAATCCTTCCTCCAAACAAGGATTATAAATAATTCATCACAATCCTTCCACTTAATCCTTCTCTCAAACAAAGATTAGAATAATTCTTTCCTCCACTTAATCCCTCCTTTTCCTTATTCCTTGTCCCTCATATTCCTTTCCTTCCCCCAAACAAAACTTAGGATTGAATTTGAAAAGATTGAGTTTTAAGACAAATTGAGGGTGAAATGTCAAATTTGCCATTAATGAATTTTATATTCATTCTCTTCAACATGTAAAGAAAAAAAATATTCGTTCAAACCAAAACTCTCGATCTCTAGCCTCTAACCACTTTCAAATTCCGTTTCTTTCAATCTCTCTTGTGATTCCATATAATATTTAGCTAATTTTGATCAAGTTCTCATGGTGTCCGATAAGATTTTAGTTTTTTGTTTTGTTGTTATTTTTTTCCTCTGAAATGTGTTATAAACTGTGTTATATATAATGTTTTTTTTTTGTCCTCTTCTCTTGGTGGAACATTTGAATCTTAAATGTATAAACTTAATCTAATTTATAATTGTTTCAAGTTGATTTAAAGTTGTTTCAAACATATTAGCAAGTTATTTGTTATTTTTTTTTCTCACAACTTCCAAACTTTAAATGCCCAAGACTGAACTAGTCATATACATATTTGAAGTGCGACTATGCATGTTTTATTTAGTTTTTAACTACTATTTTTTAATCTAAAAAATAATTCATACATTTTTTTATGTGATATGTCAAACTTCTAACTTCAAATCAATTCCTGCAGGAACTAAAAAGTTTAAGGTGGTTTAAGAATGTCACATGTTTGGATTTTAGTGCATTACGGTGGTGTATAGGATGAGGGGCGAAGAAAATATAAAGGAGACATGTTAAAAGGTATTGTTATCAGTAAAGAAATAACATACAAAGATTTACGAATTGAATTATATGATCTTGCAGAAGTTGACCCTACAGAGTTTGACATAAAGATAAAATGCATATATGAGATAAAAGTGAAAAATGAAGCTCCTTCATTTGAATTAAGCAATGACCACGATTTGAAGTTTTATATTCTTAGTGAAAATCCATTGGAGGTCCCTTTATACATCTCATTTGAGTCTAGAAGTTATCAAAGCAAGAAAGTGTTAAACATGTGTTACAATTTAGTATCTGAGAGTAACTAAGTTCATAACTTAAACCCTCATCTTCCAATTGCAATGGATACATTAGATGAGAATGAAGTTCATACTAGTGAAGTTCAAGTTGGTTTATGTGATAACTGACAATGTGTATAAACACACGTTATTATAGCTTTTTTATTAGAATAATGAGATCAAAACGCAGAAGAAGAGGACCAAAACGCTTAACTTATATTGTAAATTCACAAATATTTTAAAATACATCTTACATTAGCATCATGCCTATTTTACACGATTTCCATGTTTTAACGTAGGATGATTAGAAAGGAAGAAACTAGTGAATCACAGGAGACACATCGCGTAAAGGCTACACTATGGGAACTTGTTTGGTGACTAACACCTCTAGAGAGGAACCACATCCTCATGTGAGAACGATTCACTAGACGACAAGGACTTTTCTATCTCCACGAAACTGCTCAAGTGCGATAGTTGAAGTTAATGTAACATGCCAAGGTTGCAATCACACTGACATGCTCAAAATTTTCTGCTGAAAATGCCTATAAAAATCCCATTCTTCACCAAAGAAAGTAGGTCTGAATGTACAAAAAGATGCCTGAATGAGCAAATGGGCTAAAGTCTAGAGAGAATGGCGGAAAGGAACAACCTTTTCGTTGATTGTAAAGAGTTTCTTCTTCTTCTCTAGTCAAACTATAAGCGAGAGCTTAGAGTCTGAACAAAGAAAATTTCATCTCCTTGTTCCCCCCAACTTGTATTCTTTCTCATTCTTCTTTCTTCCATTTTTGTATTTTCTGTATAATATTTATACTGTTTATATTATACCATGGCCGAAGGCCTACATTCTTTATACATATTACATGTTTATACCTTTTCAATCCATCATATCTTTACTTTCCATTAGTTGAGCTATTCTCATCGATTGGCTAGTGTAGGTTGCCAATTACCTGAAAGGGTAAGCAATAAGGACATGGCTAACACGTGCCAGGAAGAGTCTTCTCTTCCTTTGCGAGACAACTTCTATCATTTGTATCCTAAAAGGTGAACAAGTGTGGGCATTAGACACCTAGAGGTTTCTGCCGTTAATCACAAAGTTCTATACGTCTCATAAGTGAACTATTCTAGATATATCTCATCTAATCACTCTTAGTCATGTGGATCCTGAAAGGTGACCATGTGTGGTGTTTAATGACTCCGAGAGGATCACGCCTTAATCATAAGATGGTTGTATAAGCTATATCGTATCAAGGCTATCACCTTGCTTAATCGTGTTATAATGAATAGGCATTCCTTCACTCTTTCTCACATACAAGTTAGTTCACATATTTATTTCGCATCCCTTTCCACCCCTTTATAGATTCTCTAGGAATCTATAAGTAGTCTTATTTCTAGTTCTTATTCTTTTATTCATTAATGGTTTATTCTTCTATATTGCCTAATTGAGAGGTAGACTCGAGAACTAAGATTTGATACCAATTCCTTGTGTTTGACTAGGGATCACTCAAATAAACCTATTGCTTTGCTTATACTTGGGCAAGTAGTAGAAAAACTTATACTCAATGAAGACTCTATAGTTATGCGATGAAGAGGTACATAGAAAGTATTTCGCATACAGTGATCATGACCAATGATTTATCAAATAAGCACACTCATAGAGAACCTACCTCGCTTACTCAAAATCCCATAAAGCAATAACATGATAGGGACCACTTCAGCTATATGGGACGAATCATATGAGTAATATGATTCAAAAGATAATACTTTTACATGGGAGCCAGTTGAGATGAACAATGAATCATTTGACATCCCACAACAAAGTATGCTCCTACAAAAGATTGCAAAGGAAAGGCTAATGTTCACTATAGCTTCTCTGGCCGAAAGTTGAAGGAAAAGGAAGTGATTGGTTCGAAGAAAGCTCTACAAGTGAGGAGTTGGATGTAGAACAAATATTATTTTGCAAGAGAGATTTGTCAATGAGATTAAGTGTCTTGGTAATGAAAAAAAGTTCAATTTGTAGTAAAAAAGTCCATAAAAGAGGTTCTTTTTTATTAGATGCATTGACAACAAGTGTGGTTGGAGATTGCGAGCGGTGAGATTGAAGGATTCAAATATACTCAAGATTAAAAAGTATATCAAAGTTTATTTGTGTTTTCTTAAGTCTTTGAATCGTGACTATAGGCAAACAAAATATTGGGTTGTTAGAGAATTAATAAAGTTCAAATTCAAGGGAGTTGGTCGCCTATACAAATCATGTGATATCATAGAAGACATGAGGCAAGACTATGACATAAATATGAGTTATGAAAGAACATGGTGTGTTAGAGAAAATGTATATGTCAAATCGAAAGACAAGAAGACAAATAAGACAACCTTTAAATGCAAGTACATACATAAAGTAGCGTTACAAACCATGAAGATTGTGCCTATAGTTGTGAAGTTTTGAGCAAAAGGTCTCCCGACTGCCTTAATCTTGAAGCGAACAAAAAGAAACAGTGCATCCAAATGCTAATAGAAACAAAAGTAAGCACTAAATGTATGGGGTGCTGTTGAATGTAGATTAACCATAAAAAAATATTATAATAACATAAATAATAAGAAAAGTCCTTATCTCATCCGCCAACCACCGACGACACATAAACAAGTCTCTGAAAAATATCTTTGATTTTTTCTAATGAAAAGTCCTTATCTCATCCGCCAACCACCGACGACACATAAAAGAAGTCTCTGAAAAATATCTTTGATTTTTTCCCATGAAAAGTGTCACACACCTCATTATTTGTACAATTGTCTGTAATCCAAGCTCTAAGTCTATCTAAATTGGCGTTAGGTATTTTGTGCATGGGATCATAAACAAATGGTTGAGACTGAAAGTAGCGATGGTTGATGTCGTAGACCATTTAGTTAGATTTATAAATAAGGGAGAGAGGCAAACACTTGCACGCTTTCTACGTGAGAGTTGAACGTGTGGTTGTTGAGTGGAAAATAGTTTTATTTCCGTGATGTTTGAATCCAAATAAGTAAGAATTTTTTCTCCAGTTTCCTCAATTTGAACCTCATCGTCGCTCCTCTAAACCAGTTTAAATCTTCTTCTTCAACACGTTGATTGACTTCTCTAACTCAATATGAACCTCGCTGCCCAATGCATTCCTTTGATACTCGACACCCACCTTCACCCCATTGTTTGAGTCATTCTCCTCTGGCATCCTCAACCAAGGAGGAATACCGGATGTGTCAACATCTTGGGTATGTGCATCCACTTCTTCATTTTATAGCATATGATTTGTCAAGCCTTAAAACCCTGTGCAATCTCTTTCTTTACCCTATGAAAGCTCTAAATGCATTAGTAATGATAACGATAGAAACTTAACATCAAGATTAGCGAGAACATGGAACTAAACATATGAGTAATTACCAAGTATCAAACAACTAAACTTGATACAAAGATCAATTAAAAGCAAGACTTTGATTCCTAACCTTTTTTTTAAGTTAAATGTGTTTCAATATGGTGGACATCATGCCCTTCAATTCTATAATATCTCATTTTAGACTTGTAAGTTGATTTTCAAAAACCGCTAGTTGATCTTGAAGATTCTGAATAACCTCTTTCATCCTAGACTTTGACTTCTGTTTCTTACTCTTTTTGAAGTCACCTCCATCATTACTAACTTCTCTTGCTCTTTTTGAACCATCATTCTTCGTATGAATAATATTAGGTGGGTGGGATTTGTCAAAAAGTTCACCTGAACTAATTCTCAATTGCTCCTCTTTAGATGTCATCTCAATGACCGCCTTAATTATCAACTAGAAAGGGTCTATAGTATAGGAATAGGGTTGGGTACCTTATCCTGTTAACACTATGAATACAACACACTTTGTATTTGATACAAACACAATGATCCAACGTGTTCGTATATGTGACATGCGAGTGAGGGTATCCTGGACAATGATTTTGCATAAGATCGAACCACGAAATAGTAACCACTTGATGTAACTCCATTAATTAGTTTTATTTCTATTTCATTAGGATGACCTAGGTAACTTAGTTTTAATCCAGAGTGTTTATGAACTCCTGTTTGAGAGGGATTGTCCTTTGATTTATACGGGTGAAAGTGGTCAGATTGTCGACTCAATATGCTTATCATTTTGGGGACAAGACCGAATAGGGACCTGGGAACATAATCACACAAGATGAAGTTTAATTCTTTCCGACTTTAAGGTAAGTAGATGAGTGTTCTCTTAAATGGTGTCTCCATGACTTAAATAAATGGCCCTACCCTCTCTATGGCACGAGAGGGGTTTTTATTTATTAGTTGGACCATTCACAGGTTGTTCATTAGGAGCACTGGTATTTAAGGACTAGAAGTAGCCTAGGGATAAAATGGTAATTTGATCCAACTGGTGTTACGAACACTTGTGAAGGACTAACTTACTGTTATTGGTCTATATCCGTGGATACATAAATATATCTTTAGTGAGAAGAGTTCAGCCGTGAGTCTTTACTAGAGTGTATACACAGTTAACAAATATTGATTAATGTGGTTAATGAGTTTAGTCAATTAACCTCATATCATTGTAGTTTCTTATCTGTAGGTCCATTAGGTCCCCTTCCTAACTCGTAAAGAGTAATGAAATTTATTTATATTGGTTGTAATTTGAAATGTTCAAATTTACTTTGGGAATTAGTATAGTGTATGGTGATATATTATAATATAAAATTTATATTTTAATTAAACTTTATTATGTAAATTTAATTCTGGATATGATTCAAAATTAATTTATGAGAGAAAATATTTGAATGAGTTTAAATATTAATTTAATGTGAATTGGATTCATATTAAAACGATAGGTTAAAATTTAATGCGTATATGATACACATTAAAACTATATGTTATGAGAAAAATTTATTTTTGAATATGATTCAAATTTAAATTAAATATAAGATACTTAATTAAATTAATTAAATTAAAACTATAGGATATGTGGGAGATATTCATTAAATATGATTTAAGTGAAATATTAATTAAATATGATTTAATTATTTATTTAATTATTTATTTTAATATATTTTTTTTAAAATTAATAGAACCCCATGATTCTCCTCAACTTCCTGAAGAAGAGGAAAATACGTAAAAGAAAACAAAATTTTTAACCTAACCCTTTGCCTCTTTGCAAATTCTATCAAAAGATTTTTCCATTTCAATCGGTTCCTACAAACCAATCTCATCCCAGAGGATAAGAAGGTCTCCGATGGATGGTGTCCTCAATTTAGAGTTTTAGTAGGTTCAGAGGCGTCAAATTACGTGAGTTTTTCTTTCTCTAATATATAATTTTAAAGCATGTTTAGCCTCAATTAGAAAATTATTTTTGTAACTATTGCCAATGTATTTTTAATCTTCTATGATATTTTTAAATTTTCAATTAAATTGATCTAAGATCTCTATAAAATCTTTAGCTGCCAAGGGCTTTCATCCCTTCAAAACTGGTATTGAAATTTCTAAGTAGAGCAAAACTACTGACACATGAATTAGGCAAGCAAATGTTGAATCACATACAGTCCAAACTACAACTTCAAATCTTCTACCTTTACTAAAGAAATTAATCCTACTCAATTCTACCTAGTTTCAATTTACAAAAGCTTGCTCTAACCTAACGGTAGAGAGTTTGCAAACAAGTTCAGAAACACACAACAACTATCACAAATTTATATAAGAGGAAAAGGTAAGTCACCTATTGAGATTTGATGAAGAAATTTAACAATGACAGCTGAGTTGCAAAGAAAGGCAGACCAAAGAAAGGTAATGGAAATGCGTGCTTCGACGTTCACTGTTATCTCACCTACGTTCACCGAAAGAGAGATTTACATTTAGTTGCGAAGAAAAAGCCACAAAGAGAGGTTTACACTTTTTGACTACCATAACAAAGCATGCTCTGATGTCCCAACGAAACCTGAACAAAGGCAATGGAAAGGTGACGTTCACCAAAGGAGAGGATGAATATGACACTGAAGTAGAGGAGAAGAAATGAACCAGGAAAGTTCAACTTTTTTCTTTATGCGAGGAGAACGAATGAAAATGATTTTTTTTTAACGTTTTGTTTTGTTTTAGGTTAAAGAGAAGGGAAGGGAAAGGAAAATTAATTAAGGAAAAATTGGACATTTCACCCTTAATTTATCCTAAAACTCAATCTTTTCAAATTCAATCCTAAAAATTATTTATTCCTCTAAAATTGGCCTATTATTTTCAATTTCTCAATGAAATTCAAGATTGATTGCATTAAAATTATCTCTATGATTTTTTATTGGTTGTAGTGATCCTTTTTAAATCAATTTGTTATTTATATATTAGGGGATTTTTAAAAAATACAAACCCTAGTCAAATATCTACACTTGTTAAACAATTTCAATAATGGAAAAAGCCCATAGGCCCACAATGAAAATACCAAAAATGCCTGTGTGTAATTCTTCTTCTAAATAATCATGATACGCGATCGTGTAGATATGAGATATTGTAGAAAATGATACA
Source organism: Cucumis variabilis (assembly GCA_037974545.1). NCBI lineage: Eukaryota > Viridiplantae > Streptophyta > Magnoliopsida > Cucurbitales > Cucurbitaceae > Cucumis > Cucumis variabilis. The sequence goes on from JBBPDI010000020.1 coordinate 18,170,111, forward strand.
TATCATGTAGGTAATATCAACATCGACCATACGTGCATGTAATTTTTCTTCTAAACAATCGTGAATCAAGATCGTTTAGATATTGGTACACGATCGAGTACTAAAAGCTAAACGATCGTATACAAAATCTAAATAATCTTGGTTTAAGATCGTGTACCAAGATAATTTATATTTAGTACAAGATTGTGTACCAATATTGTTTAGATTTTGTACATGATTGTTTAGCTCTTGGTACACGATCATGTACCAAGATCTAAACCATTTTTACGCAAGATCGTGTATCAAGATCTTTTATATTTGGTACACGATGTTGAAATGGTACACCAATCATTTAGATTTGGCAGAGAAAATATATGAGAAATGACAAAGATAGTTTACCAAGTGGGAATTGGAAGAAGTGAAAAAAGAAAGAAAAAAATATGAGAGATAACGAAGAAGAAAGAAATTCTAGAAGAGAAAATGAAAAAAACACGAACAAGAGCAAGTGAAAAATGAAGAAAAAGAACAATTAATAATATGAAGAAATTAATAATATGAAAAGGAGGTAAATAAATCGCAAAGAAGTAGAAGAAAAAGAAGTAAAAAATTGTTTACATTATTTAAGGGCAAACTTGGAATTTATAAAAATATCGAGAGTTTTTGATTTTGTTATATGGACCGTAAATATTTTGATGTTTTGTTATATTTATGAAAATTAACCTATAGATGTGACCCGCTTTGTAGTTAGTACAAACGACATAATCCTAAATCGTTCATGTAGATACATGAAAGTGAGAGCATCCTATGTAAAGAGTTTACATACGACTGAACCATGAAATAGTCACTTATATGTTATAACATCATTAACTGTTTAAAATTAACTATTTTGATTATTGATGACCTAGGTAACTTAATCTTAATCCTGAGTTAACTATGAACTCTTGTTTACACGAGATTATCCTTAGATCTGCATAGGTGAGGGCAGCTTATCAACCTTGGCCCAATAACCCTTCAATTTCAGGAATAAAATTGAGTGGATAGCTGGAGACATAGGGTGGAAGACGGAATTCAATCCTACCCGTTTTAGGGTTAGTAGATAGATTGTTCCCTTGAGGATTCCACCCTCTCATTGGTCCGAGAGGGATTCAGTTTATAGATTGAACCTTAAACCAATTGTTCATTAGTGGATCAATAGGACTTAAGGAGCAAGGTGTAGTCTCGAAGGTAAAACAATATTCTTGATCTAACCAAGGCTACGAACAACTTGTGAAAGATTAACTTACTCAGATGGTTATATCAGATAGACATAAATATATTTTTAGTGAAGATAGTGCAACTACAGGACTTTAGTGGAATGACCTGTTAGTTAACGAATGTTGATTAGCGTGATCTAAAAGGGTTTAGCCAGTTAATCTCGAATAGTTGGAGCCCATGATCTATAGGTCCATTAAGTTTTCCGACTAACTCATAAGGAATAAACTTAGAAAAGTATGATGGATTGATTCAAATTGTTTGAACTAGGCAAGGAGAAAGAAATCAACAAATATATGTGAATGTGATATAGTCGTTGGTTTAGAGATAGAGCTTTATGTTTAAATATAGAAAAATATGAATACGTATTCATACTCGGAAGCTAAAAAATGATGATAATAGTCAAAGTTGAAAAAAGTCAAAATGTTATTTTTTTTTTACTTTTAAAAGTCAAACTTTGACCTAATCATAATATATTCAAATATGATTTGAATTTCAAGAAAATGAATGCAGATTTCTACTCGAGAGGTCAGAATTGTCAAAAAGGTCAAAATAGTAAAAAGTCAAAATATTGACTTTTGACCATAAAAGTCAAAGTTTACTTTGACTAGAATAGTCAAATGATTATTTTGCCTCTTGACTAAAGTTAGTGGGAAAATCCAACATTTTGTCAGATATCCCACATCTTAGTGAGCTAAGTGGAAGCTTATGGTGATGACACCAAGTCCACTAAGAGAAAATGCAATGGTGAATAATTCCATAAATGGTTAGTGGATTGTGAGGTGTTGGGCTTTGGTGTTTCAATTACATGCAAATTTGCTTATAAAAGGAGGTTTTTTTTTTCAAATTTTAAACAAATTTTTGCCATTTTTATTTTATTTACTTAAAAAAATCATCAAGTCTTTTTTCCTAATTCTTCATCTTTCCTAAATTTCCATCACTCTCTCACTCAAATCCTTCTTCCTTTGGGTCTTACAACCTGGTTCTTCGTCCAGAGAATAACAGGTAAACTTTAGTGGTGGTCTGAGTTTGTGATTGGAGAAATTTCAAGTGATTCAGAAACTACAAAGTTAATTTCTTGTAAAATCCTAATTCATATAGTTTAGGGTCTTGCATATTAACTAGATGTAATTAGGGTAAATTGTCGATTCTTTTTTCGTTGCATTTGTTTAATTCCCTGAACATAGATGAATTTTGAAGGATGGCTAAGACTCTTGTGGAATAATAAAGATATCCAAGAGACGTTAATGGCTTTTAAACATATAATCCATATCTATGTAGCGCACTTGGAATCGACATTAAGTAAGATAAAATCCACTTTAGAGGTTTCGATGCATGAGAATACACATCGTAATGAAGTTAAGGAAAGTAATACGACTAGTGATAGGAGAGCAAATTAAACTTGGTGAATTTTGTGGAAGGTAACTATATAGGTCTAGATGATGATGCCTGGTTTAAAAGGTGAGAAAGAGTGGAATAACAATAGTGAGGATGCTTAGACTAATGAGGAAGATTGTGAGTTTTAAAATGTGACGGACTTTATTAATTAGTTGTACCTTGTTAATGGTGTCTTGGGTGAGTTGGATTGTGGGTCTCATAGTCATTTGAGCTCATTAGTTCATACCGAAGAAGATGATGCACGGTAAAATATATATATATATATAATGACTTTAACATTTCGATGTTAAAGGAAGAGATTAGTATGTCTCTAGAGATGACATTTGGTACATTGGGTGATTTAAGTGATGCTTTAACAAAATACTCGATAAGGAATGTGCATAAGTTGATATATGTTAAAAATGAGTCAACAAAAGTGACGGTGAGATGCCAAAAGGGTTGTGCTTGACAATTGCATGTCTCTTAAAGGCAAGAGGGAGTACTTACCAAATCTAGTCACTACAAAGTACTCACTCATGCTTTAGTAAAACTAGCAACATGTAACTGTCGAATGAATAGCTAATTATTATATCGTTATGTTTAAGTTACATCCGGAGTGGGACTCAAAATCTGTTGTTAACATAGTGAGGAAAGACTTCAATATTAATACTTCAAGGCATCAAGCTTGTAGAGCAAGGAATATGACTTTACAAATTATTGAAGAAAGTAACAAGATGCAATATGCCAGACTTTAGGACTATTGTGAGGAGATAGGTCTAATCCTGGATCCACTTGCTTGGTAAGTGTTCTTAGACCTGAGTTATATATCCAACCCATGTTTAGAACAACATATATTTGTTTTCAAGGATGAAAAGAAGGTTTTCTCGAGGGATGTTGACCTACAATAGGTCTTAATGGTTGCCATTTGAAAACTCATTATCAAGGAAAACTTTTGGCGGTTGTCGGTGTAGATGCAAATGATGTGATTTTATATGTTATTTTTTATTTACACTTGAATTTCTTTTTTGTTATGGTTTAGTTCTAGCAATTGAACAACTAGCACCAAAAGCTAACATTACTTTTGTGTACGACATTTATATGCCAAATTTAAGAAACATTTCAAAGGTATGTAACTACTTTATAGTAGATAATTAATATGAACTGAATATGTTGGAAATGATTGAGATAACTTATCTTTATTAATGTCTGAAAATGTAAATTTAGAAAAACTTTCCAAGGATCCCAGTGGAATGCAGTGAAAGCCACAACTAATTTTGACTTTGAAAAACAATTGAAGAAGCTGGTTCAACTAGACAAAGTAGCCCATGATTGGCTAATTGCAATATTGACAAAATATTGGTCAAGACATGCATTTAGTGCACATTCCAAGCATGATATGTTGCTTAACAATATTAGTGAGTTATTTAACTCAGATTATAGAAAAGAGAACAAAACTCATCATTTCAATGTTTGATATGATTAGGAAGAACTTAATGTATAGGGTGTTTAAGAAGAAAGAGTTCGTAAATAGTGTGGGAAACATTTGTCCAAGAATAAAAAAAAAAGTTAGGAAAAGGCAAAACATCAATCTAGAAATTGGTCGGCTGGGTATGTGGGGATGAAAGTTTTGAGATTGAGAATGAGAGAGAGCAATACGTAGTGGATTTAAAAAGACATAATTGTATTTGTTATAAATGGGATTTGACTGGAATACCTTGCCCCATTCTGTATAATGCATTTGATCCATGAAGAAAAAACCTAAAGATTATGTGATATGTTTTACCACATTCCAATCTTTGAAACCACTTACTCACAATACCCCCAACCAATCAATGGGGTAAATTTATGGCCTAGAGTTGGTAAAGAACCCATACTTCCTCCTTTTATCAAGAGATCACCTGGGAGGCCAAAGAGATAATGAAAAAGAGATGTTGATGAGTCCTCAACTTCTAAAATTAGTAGAAAATCGGGTCTAATTCGATGTAGCAAGTGTGGTATGAATGGACACAATGTATGTTCTTGTAAAGATGATTCATACTTAAGTTATCGATAATGTGTATTGTGAATTTGGCTTTTATCATCTTACTTACTTTTCCTCCATTGCCTATTTTCTTGTTCATATCGTAGGTTAGGAGAAGATCCATATACGTGGGTTCATGGAAGAAAGAAATTTGAGTAGATTACTTTAAACAAACATATATCTATGTTTGTTGCATATGTTCTTCCATATTTTTTAAAACAATGTTTTGTAAGTATGATCTTTTGGTGGGTTTCTTCTGTGTTTGTTGGTGATGTACCAATTAGAATTTGCAAGCAAATACTCCATTATTTTTTTGGACTAAAACTATGAAAGATTAGAAACATATCTATTTCGAGTATATGAATTGGTCGATGTTATTTTCTTAATAATTCTCTTTTGAGTATTGAAAATTGTAATATTTAGAAATATTTTTTATAACAATATATGAATTGAGATAAATTAAAAGTTGAACAAAATCATCTGAATTGGAGGTAGACAAAGACAGAAGAAACTAGAACTATAACTACACTTAACAAGAGAAAGTACAAAGACATGCACCTCAATTTATGTACCTAAATATAATATCTTTATTCAATTTTTAATCAATATGTTAAATTACCAAATTGTTGGATATCTTTTGATGTGATGCTTCTGTTACGTTGTTCCTCTAAGTGTGTTTCCAAAATATTGAATTTGGATTCAAAAAACTAAATTACGAGGTCACATCATGGTTAATTAATGTAGATACAATATGAACAATGGACTCGAATTACCACAACCTATTTTGAAAGAATTTCAAATTAATGTAGATGTAATATAAATATTAAGAAACATTCATTTGGGATAAACAAGTCAAAGTGCAACTCATTTATTAACAAACATTGGGATAAGTCTTACATAAACTTTTAACACAAGCAAACTGACATATATGTTACTAACACACGTTTAACATTCTCGTACACTGACATATTTACGAACACAAACTCGACATGTTTTCACTAAACTAGTGCATGAATATAAACAACATAATTGGCATAGTGGACTATCGGCAACAAGTCAAGCTTGGGGAACAAGATATTTTTGAAAAAAAGTGGAAAACATTTTAGAAATGGTGAGCTAAAAAGCTCCGTGAGTGACAATTTTGTAAAACATGCTTTTTGAAATAGTTGTGCTTAACATTTAGCTTTTTTACATATTCAAACCATTATATAAGTTTCTAAAGCATTTCAACTCTGGTAAATTATTCTTTCTCAATAAATAGTTCTCTATTTCATAAAATGATCTCTGTTTATTTTATACCCTGAAACTCGGTTATGTTAGCTTGATAGCTCAATACTATTGTGCTTGATAAACTCGATCATGATATTATCATGCCTAACTTCATTCAAGATAGCAAATTAAAATCGATACTATCCTACTTGAACTTAGTCAAGATAGTAGAGTAAGATTGATACTATCCTGCCTGAACTCGGTGGTAGTTGGCTAAGTGGTCAGCTAAGCCTCATACCCTTGATACATTGTGCACTTTGACCATAGATAATTCGATGTATAGAATGAACATAGTTTTTCTTGATAAAACCTTATTCATCCAACTCATGCTTTACAAATATCTTTTTAAAATAGTAAAAAAAATTATTCCAGAAATCTCAAAGCATACTCATAAACCATTTCTAACTAGCTCAAACATGTTCAAAATAATCTAATTGAAAACGTGTTTGTAAATAGCTTTAAAGTCATGCTTCATAAAACAAGCTTGGAAATAAACTTTGGAAATGATTTGTATGCATATGTCACTCATAGATGGTAGTTAAATCCTTGGCTTGTAAATTTGTACAATTTCTTCTTACCCTGAAATAATCATATTTTACCTTCAATAAGCCCCTTTAATTCAGAAAACATGCAAACTCCAAGAAAAAAATGTCAAAATACTAGAAATGTCATGTGAGCTGAGACGGTGCGCAAGCATGGGCGATAGGCCTGGCATGCGCACGCAGAGGTCTTAGGTTGCATGTTAACCTCACGCGCACATGGTCGTGTGCTAGTGGTGTCGCACACTTCACATGCCTTATGGTCGCAAGCTTTGCACTCGCATGGCATGACCCTCAATCTCAACAACGCTTACCTTCCTTTGTGCGTAGTGTCACAATCGTAGTGTTTCAACCTCGAGACGAACGATTGTACGGTACTTGTTCTACCTCGATGAACAATCCGTCAATCAAAATCTGAAAGTCGCAGACAAAGTTGACGTATGATGTAACCTTCCTTCGCGTTCTTGGAAAATTTGTTTATAAAATGCGAGAAATAATTAGATACATTGAAATCGACATTAGAATAAGCATTAAAGACTGACAGTTGCAAGAAAAAATGGTGCTTGCAAATAGTACAATTAATGTTTGGGTGGGGATTCAACTGGTATGCCTCCCCTATAGTACATTTTGAACATTTTCAGTTCTGTCAGGCTTGCATATGAAAATACCGAAACGTCATTTCCAAGCATATCGACCTAGAATTTAAAGCAACTAGCTAAACTATGTACAGAACGTAAAGACAAGATAAATTGGAGGTATTCGAAACATACGACCATAGGCAAACACGCCTTGGACAAATATGACCGTGACAAACTCCCTCACTTAAATAGTTGACGTCCCCGTCGACTGAAAAAGATGGAATCCTTCAATCTTCTGCTTCCATGATTCACGGTCATTGGTACGTCTTCCACTTCTTTCTTCCACAGAGAGGTTCTTCCGCTTTGCCATGAACCTGTGTATCCTCCTCGTGGGTCTTCTTCTTCTCCTTGCTCTCTTAGAGGACTCCTTTCGTTTTTGCTAGTCCCTCGTATCCTCTTACGAGGGAGTGATCTCTGTATCGTCAAACCGAGTTCGTTCCACATGAAAGTCCAAGGGCGATGCTTCTTATCTGCCCATCCTTTCGGTAGCTTTGAAACTCTATCTAAACTGACCCAGGTGATGCTTGATTTCTGCTTCCATCTCTTGGTAAATTTGCGAGTCTGAGGACTCTTCTCGTCGTAAGAGGGATCAGCAAGGCGTGACAGTACAGGTTGTCTGCCACCAACACTCTCTGCTGGGCTTCTATCAGTTGACGAATTCGTCACAACTGTAACACAAGATTGGATCCCCTTCAACAACTGAACCTCATTCTTTTGTTCCAGCTTATCGACCTTCACAAAACTCATGCCATTTTACGCGACAAAGTTGTTTCGCACGGACTCCTTCGACGTCTCTTGCATTGGGCCATCAACTTGACATGCGTGAATACAAGCCAACATGTATGGAATCACATGGTTACTCCTCTAACTAGGGGCACCAGTTGCCCGATCATTCGTTTCCTTCTTCTATTCTGACCCAAAATCATGTTCGAGCATGTCTCTCTGCGCTCTTGCTTGACTCGAGTTCAGATCTAGCTGAGTACTAAAGTGGTTGGTAACATTGTCATTCGTCTTCCTAACATCAGTAGTTCTCTGAGAATACTGTTTCCCATCCCTCCGACTGGGTACCATGGCAAGCATTTTTCTTCAAACATCGCATAACTTCTTTCTGTGGTACTCGATTTCTAACTCTTAGATGTGATGGGTTGTCCATTCTACACGAGAACATTGTCCAAAGCACAATCAAATGCATCGACATAAGCTTCAATAAGTTGGGTCACACCTCCAAACCTAAGAGTTGGCCCTCTCCTTGGGGCTTGCTTCGAGACACAGTTGTCAACGCACAACCGTCTCTTCCCTTCTTCCCGTAAAAAGACTTGAGCTTCATACGAAGCTTTTACAGGTTTAAAGAATTCTGCCTTCAACAATCCTCTTGATTGTATTCGAAGTTTAGCTAACTCCGACGATGCCACACGACCATCATTCTTCTTGGGTAATTTTGTCATAGGCAAAATATTGAACATCCCATCACAGTATTTCCCTGTGACACACCTTGTGTCTCCGTGAACTGTCTCCCTTGAGCTATTCACTAACTCAACTGGAGTGGCCTCGAACGTTGTCTCATCTCAATTAAGGTCCTCTCTCAGTTGCATAACTGAGATCATTCTCAATCCTTTGGGTTGTCGAAGGTCAGTCTGCACAACGGTGGGCGTAGACCCCGTAATCACCAGACACTTAGTTACAGGCATGATGATCACTTGATGTTCGAGGAAGAGTTCCATTCTGAGTATTACATCAAAGTCATCATACCTACAATAACAAAGTCAACAGGACCGCTCTATCCTTCCAATTGTACCACCGGTCGTTTGACTAATCCGACGACGGGTAAACCTATAAAATTTACAACCTTCATTTTTCAGTATCCTTCTTCTAATTAAGGTTCAACCGTCTAGCTTTTGCCACCGTTATGAAGTTATGGGTTGCACCAGAGTCAACCATAGTGCTCTTTGCATGCTTTCGGTTAATCCAAGTGTCCGCATATATTAAACCCCATTTTGTGCGTCTACCTGTCTCCCTTACTTTCTTCTGAAGGGACGACAAGAATCTTATGGCCTCCACTCTATTATTCTGAACTTCCTCCACTTGCTCGCTTCTTTCTCTGGTTGACTCGACTTATCACCTGAGTCTGAAGCAAAAGAGACCTGAAAGGCATTAAAAGTCATTCTATTCGGGCATTCCTTAGCCCTATGAGATCCATCACAGATGTAGCAACTGAAGGGACAGCTTGACATGTTTGGACCCTCACGTCTTCGCCAGGTGTCCCTCGTGTCGGACTGAGGGGGTTTGCGATCTCTATCGGGACTTTTGTTTCGCTGGTAGCCTTGGGAGAATTTGATCGGCTGTGTCTATCTCTTCCAGGTAAGGAACTTTGGTGACGCCTCAAATCTTGAGAGTCACTAGACAGATTGAACAAGCGTTCAACTGCTGTATAGGCTAATGTGAGGTCTTGAACTCTTTGCTCATATAGCTTAGTCCTTGCCCACGACTTCAACCCTTCAACAAAACTGGAGATTTTATCTATTTCGTCCATATCGAATATGTCTAACATTAGTCCCACAAATTGCTTCACATACTCCCAATGTAACGACCCAACTTTTCTAACTAAGTCGAAGTCATTAATTTCAACAAAAGACCTTGATTTACATAAAATACTAAATTCATTTAAAATCGTACTCTCAAAGAAAACTAATTTAAGTTCGGACCCTGTTTTAAACAACCAAAATTTCCAAAATAAAGCTTACAAGACATCGGTTCATGAACTCAGTTTAACCACAACATTTTCTAAACAGTCTCAAGTGCTAAAAGAAA
>JBBPDI010000020.1:18180091-18211159 GCA_037974545.1 Cucumis variabilis
AAGCAGACCATAAAACAAATTGACAGCTTGGACGTACTTTGTGATGCCATGGATTGTAACAATGAACAACTAAGAGCGATTGCAGAATGGTCGGATAAGGCTTGACAGACTGAAGTCGTTGTTTATACCTTTTCAATCCATCATATCTCTACTTTCCATCGGTCTATGTGTTATTGATAGTTTAGATTGTTGATAAGTTTTTTATAGGAAGTTTCGCTTATCAGTCTTATCGCATTAATTGAGCTATTCTCATCGCTTGGCCAGCGTAGTCACGAATTACCTGAGAGGGTAAGCAACAAGGACATGGCTAACATGTGCCAGGAAGAGTCTTCTCTTCCTTTGCGAGACAACTTCCATCATTTGTATCCTAAAAGGTGAACAAGTATGGGAATTAGACACCGAGAGGTTTCTACCGTTAATCACGAAGTTTTATACGTCTCATAAGTGAACTCTTCTAGATATATCTCACCTAATCACTCTTAGTCATGTGGATCCCGAAAGATGACTATGTGTGGTGTTTAATGACTGTGAGAGAAGCACGCCTTAATCATAAGATGGTTGAGTAAGCTATATCGCATCAAGGCTATCACCTTGCTTAATAGTGTTTTAATGAATAGACATTCCTTCACTCTTTCTCGCATACAAGTTAGTTCACATATTCATTTTGCATCCCTTTCCACCCCTTTGTAAATTCTCTAGGCATCTATAAGTAGTCTTATTTCCAGTTCTTATTCTTTATACATTAATTGTTTATTCTTCTATACCGCTAATTGAGAGATATACTCTAGAACTAAGATTTGATATCAATTCCTTGTGTTTGACTAGGGATCACTCAGATAAACCTATTGCCCTGCTTATACTTGGACAAGTAGTAGAAAAACTTGTACTCAATAAGGACTCTTTAGTTATGAGATGAAGAGGTACATAGTGAGTATCCCGCATACAGTGATCATGACCAATGATTTATCAAATAAGCACACTCATAGAGAACCTACCTCACTTACTCAAAATCCTACCAAGCAATAACATGATAGAGACCACTTCTGCTATATGGGACGAATCATATAAGTCATATGATTCAAAAGATGATACTTCATGGGAGCCAGTTGAGATGAACAATGATTCATTTGACATCCCACAACAAAGTATACTCCTACAAAAGATTGCAAAGGAAAAGCTAATGTTTACTACAACTTTTCTGACCGAAAGTTGAAAGAAAAGAAAGTGATTGGTTCGAAGAAAGCTCTACAAGTGAGGAGTTGGATGTAATACAAATATTTTTTTGCAAGAGAGATTTGTTGATGAGATTAAGTGTCTTTGCAATGAAAAAAAAATCAATTTGTAGTAAAAAAAGTGTACAAAAGAGGTTCTTTTTATTAGATGCATTGACAACAAGTGTGTTTGGAGATTGCGAGTGGTGAGATTGAATGATTCAAATATACTCAAGATTAAAAAGTATATCAAAGCTTATTCGTGTTTTCTTAAGTCTTTGAATCGTGACCATAGGCAAACAAAATATTGGGTTGTTGGAGAATTAGTAAAGTTCAAATTCAAGGGAGTTGATCGCCTATACAAACCATGTGATATCATAGAAGTCATGAGGCAAGACTATGACATAAATATGAGTTATGAAAGAACATGGTGTGTTAGAGAAAATGTATATGTCAGACCGAAAGACAAGAAGACAAATAAGACAACCTTCAAATGCAACTACATACATAAAGTAGCGTTACGAAAACAAACCATGAAGATTGTGCCTATAGTTGTGACGTTTTGAGCAAAAGGTATCCTGACTGCCTTAATCTTGAAGCGAACGAAAAGAAAAAGTGCATCTAAATGCTAATAGAAATAAAAGCAAGCACTAGATGTATGGGGTACTGTTGAATGTAGATTAACCATAAAAATAAAAAAAATATTATAATAACATAAATAATAAGAAAAGTTCTTATCTCATCCGCCAACCACCGGCAACACATAAACAAGTCTCTGAAAAATATCTTTATTTTTTTTCCATGAAAAGTGTCACACACCTTATTGTTTGTATGATTGTCTATAATCCAAGCTCTAAGTCTATCTAAATTGGCGTCAGGTATTTTGTGCATGGGATCATAAACAAATGGTTGAGAGTGAAAGATAGCGGTGGTTGATGTCATAGATCGTTTAGTTAGAGTTGTAAATAAGGGAGAGAGGCAAACACTTGCACGCTTCCTACGTGAGAGTCAAACATGTGGTTGTTGTGTGGAAAATAGGTTTATCTCTGTGATGTCTGAATCCAAATGAGTAAGAATTTTTTCTCTAGTTTCCTCAATTTGAACCTCATCGTCGTTCCTCTAAACTAATTTGAATAATCTTATCTAACACGTTGATTGACTTCTCTAACTCAATATGAACCTCATTGTCCAATGCATTCATTCGATGCTCGTCACCCACCTTCACCCCATTATTTGAGTTATCCTCCTTCGACACCCTCAACCAAGGAGGAATACCGAATGTGTCAACATCTTGGGTATGGGCATCCACTTCTTCATTTTGTAATATATGATCTGTCAAGCCTTAAAATCTTGTGGGGTCTGCTACATTACCCTATAGAAGATTAGTAATGATAATGATAGAAACTAAACATTAAGATTAGCGAGAACATGGAACTAAACATATTAGTAATTACCAACTATCAAACAACTAAACTCGATACAAAGATCAATTAAAAGCAACACTTTGATTCCTAACCTTTTTTTTTAAAAGTTCAACGTGTTTCAATATGGTGGACATCATGCCCTTCAATTCTATAATATCTCATTTTAGACTTGTAAGTTGATTTTCAACAATCGCCAGTCGATCCTCAAGATTTTGAATAACCTCTTTCCTCTTAGACTTCGACTTCTGTTTCTTACTCTTTTTGAAGTCACCTTCATCATTACTAACTTTTCATACTCTTTTTAAACCATCATTCTTCGTATGAACAATGTTAGATAGGTGGAGTTTGTCAAAAAGTTCATCTCAACTAATTCTCAATTGCTCCTCTTCAGATGTCATCTCAATGACCTCCTTAATTATCAACTAGAAAGGGTCTATAGTATAGGAATAAGGTTGGGTACCTTATCCTGTTAACACTATAATATGAGCATTTGATATAAACACAATGATCCAACATGTTCGTATAAGTGACGTGCGAGTGAGGGTATCCTGGGTAATGAGCTTGCATAAGATTGGACCACGAAATAGTAATCACTAGATGTAACTCAGTTAATTAGTTGGATTTCTATTTCATTAGGATGACCTAGGTAACTTAGTATTAATCTGAAGTGTATTATGAACTCCTGTTCGTGAGGGATTGTCCTTTAATTTGTACGGGTGAAAGTAGTCAGATTGTCGACTCAATATGCCTATTATTTTGAGGACAGGACCGAATAGGGAGATGAAAACATAATCAAACAAGATGAATTTCAATTCTTCCCAACTTTAAGGTAAGTAGATGAGTTTTCTCTTAAATGGTGTCTCTAGGACTTAAACAAATGGCTCTACCCTCTCTATGGCATGAAAGAGGTTTTTATTAAAGGAGCACTGGTATTTAAGGACTAGAAGTAGCTTAGGGGTAAAATGATAATTTGATACAACTGGTGTTATGAACACTCATGAAGGACTAACGTACTGTTATTGGTCTATATCCGTGGGCACATAAATATATCTACAGTGAGAAGAGTTCAGCCGTGAGTCTTTAGTGGAGTGTACACACAGTTAATGAATATTGATTAATGTGGTTAATGAGTTTAGCCAATTAATCTCATATCGTTGTAGCTTCTGATCTTTAGGTCCATTAGGTCCCCTTTCTAACTCGTAAAGGGTGATGGGATTTATTTATATTGGTTGTAATTTGAAATGTTCAAATTTACTTAAACTTTATTTTGTATGGTGATACATTATAATATAAAATTAATATTTAATTAAACTTTATTATGTAAATTTAATTTTGGATATGATTCAAAATTAATTTATAAGAGATAAAATATTTGAATGAGTTCAAATATTAATTTAATGTGAATTGGATTCATATTAAAACTATAGGTTAACATTTAATGCGTATATGATACACATTAAAACTATATGCTATGAGAGAAATTTATTTTTGAATATGATTCAAATTTGAATTAAATATAAGATACTTAATTAAATTAAAACTACAGGATATGTGAGAGATATTCATTAAATATGATTTAAACAAAATGTTAATTAAATATGATTTATTTATTTATTTATTTATTTATTTTAATATTTTTTCAAATTAATAGAATCCCACGATTATCTTCAACTTCCTGAAGAAGAGGAAAATACGCAGAAGAAAACAAAATTTTCAACCTAACCCTTTGCCTCTCTGTAAATTCTCTCAAAAGATTTTTTCATTTCAATTGGTTCTCACAAACCAATCTCATCTTAGAGTATGGGAAAGTTTTCGATGGATGGTGTCCCCAATTTGGAGTTTTAGTAGGTTCAAAGGTGTCAAACTACGTGAGATTTTCTTTCTCTAATATATAATTTTAAAGCATGTTTAGCCTCAATTAGAAAATTATTTCTGTAACTATTGCCAATGTATTTTTAATCTTCTACGATATTTTTAAGTTTTCAATTAAATTAATCTAAGATCTCTATAAAATCTTTCGCTGCCAAGGGCTTTCATCCCTTCAAAACTAGTATTGAAATTTCTAAGCAGTGCAAAACTACTAACACGTGAATTAGGCAAGCAAATGTTGAATCACATATAGTCCAAACTACAACTTCAAATCTTCTACCTTTACTAAAGAAATCAATCCTACTCAGTTCTACCTAGTTTCAATTCACAAAAGCTTGCTCTAACTCAACGATAAAGAGTTTTCAAACAAGTTAAGAAACACCAAAAAATTATCACAAATGTATAAAAGAGGAAAAGATGAGTGATCACCTATCGAGATTTGATGAAGAAATTGAACAATCAGTTGAGTCGCAAAGAAAGGTAGACCGAAGAAAGGTAATGGAACTACGTCCTTAAATGTTTACTGTTATCTCACCTACTTCACAGGAAGAGAGATTTACATTGAGTTGCAAAGAATAAGCCAAGAAAAGAGGTTTACACTGTTCGACTGCCATAAGAAAGCATGCTCCGAGGTCCCAATGAAACCTGAACAAAGGCAATGGAAAGGCGATGTTCACCGAAGGAGAGGATGAATACTACACTAGAGTAGTGGAGAAGAAATGAATCGAGAAAGTTCAACTTTTTTCTTTGTGCGAGGAAAACGAATGAAAATGAATTTTTTTTAAAGTTTTATTTTGTTTTAGGTTAAAGAGAAGGGAAGGGAAAGGGAAAATTGGACATGTCACCCTCAATTTATCATAAAACTCAATCTTTTCAAATTCAATCCTATAAATTATTTATTTCTCTAAAATTTGCCTATTATTTTCAATTTCTTAGTGAAATTCAAGATTGATTGCAATAAAATTATCTCTATGATTTTTTATTTGTTGTAGTGATCCTTTTTAAATCTATTTGTTATTTATATATTAGGGGATTTTTAAAAAATACAAACCGGTCAAACATCTACACTTGTTAAATAATTTCGACAACGAAAAAAGCTCACAGGCCTATAATGAAAATACCAAAAAATGCTCCCATCAATACACGATTAATCAATCACACACACGTGTGTAATTCATTTTTTAAACGATCATGATACACGTTCGTGTAGATATGAGATCGTGTAGAAAATGATACACATCGTATAAATAATATCAAAATCGACCATACGTGCACGTAATTTTTCTTCTAAACAATCGTGAATCAAGATCATTTAGATATTGGTACACAATCGAGTACCAAAAGCTAAACGATCGTATACAAAATCTAAACAATCTTGGTTCAAGATCGTGTACCAAGATAATTTATATTTAGTACAAGATTGTGTACCAATATCGATTAGATTTTGTACACGATTGTTTAGCTCTTGGTATACAATCGTGTACCAAGATCTAAACCATTTTTGCTCAAGATCGTGTACCAAGATCTTTTATATTTGGTACACGATGTTGAAATGGTACACCAATCGTTTATATCTAGCAGAGGAAATATATGAGAGATGACAAATATAGTTTACCAAGTGAGAATTTGAAGAAGTGAAAAAAGAAAGAAAACAATATGAGAGATAACGAAGAAGAAAAAAATTCTAGAAAAGAAAATGAAAAAATCACAAACAAGAGCAAGTAAAAATGAAGAAGAAGAACAAGTAATAATATGAAAAAATTAATAATATGAAAAAGAGATAAATAAATCGCAAAAAAGTAGAAGAAAAAGAGTAAAAAATTGTCCACATTATTTAAGGGCAAATTTGAAATTTATGAAAATATCGAAAGTTTTTTTATTTTGTTACACTGACCGTAAATATTTTGATGATATACCTAAAAAAAAGATTTATTCTAGAAAATCAAAGTGAATCTTGAGGGACACAATTTGAAAAAACACATTATCTCCCACGATAATGTATCTCATTATCTCTCATGGCAATTTACATCTAAACCTTGGGATGAAGGATTTGGCTAGGTGAAGCAATCGACTTTTTGGATTGAGAAGATGATTATGGAAGTCTAAAGGTGGTTGTAGCAAAAAGCATACAATAATTAAGCACTTCAATTTCAGAAATTCCAATTCGGCAAGAGCAAATCATTTACGTCTTAAGTATCAGGTTTGTATTTTTCTCCAATTTCAATTATATGTTTCTTGGACACTTTTTCTCTGTGTTATTGGTAAAAAGAAATACCACAACACTCAACTTTTTGGTTACTGTAGGTATGAAATTTGATAAATTCTGAGTTTAAACATGATTTTTTTTTTATATTTCCACCATAATCAATAAATTGAATTTCTTATACTTTTACTCTTTATATTTTTATAAAAAAAAAATAAATTTATGTTTCATGCATTTCACAGATATGGACTACCTCTTCATTGTGTATATGCATTATATGAGGGTCGATTTGTCTTCCATGGTAATGAAACAATAGTTTATGTTAGGGGCAAAGGAAAATTGATAAATACAATTTTGATATGATATCCATATCTAAAATTATGGATATTATGATGGAGGTAGGTGTATTAGAATGGACAAAATTTCGTTATCTAGTTCCAGAGTGTTGGATTTTATATCCTAATTAAGACTTGTAGTTTGTAATCATATTCTATTCGATAAAGTCGTTATTGAGAATTTATTAGTGAAATTGAATACTATAATCTTAAATCCAATAAACTAAGGTCTCAAGGTTATTTTAAGTAAACTTAAACTTTATGTAGAGACATAAATGTGGATCAAGTTCGAGTATACAACCTAAAACAGTTTGTAGTATATGAATAAAGGTTGGGCGCCTTATTTAGGAACACTATGGGTTCGACCCACTTTGTAGTTAGTACAAACAATATAATTCTGAATCGTTCATGTAGATACATGAAAGTGAGGGCATCCTATGTAAATAGTTTACATACGACTGAACCATGAAATAGTCACTTATACGTTATAACATTGTTAACTATTTAAAATTGACTATTTCTATTATTGATGACCTAGGTAACTTAATCTTAATCCTGAGTTAACTATGAACTCTTGTTCACACGAGATTATCCTTAGATCTGCATAGGTGAGGGCAACTCATCAGCGCTGGCCCAATAACCCTCCCATTTCAGGGATAAAATCAAGTGGATAGCTGGTGACATAGATGCAAGACGGAATTCACTCCTACCCGCTTTAGGGTTAGTAAATAGGTTGTTCCCTTAAGGCCTGAATCCAAGTCTTGAACTAGGGACCCCACCATTTCATTGGCCCGAGAGGGATTCAATTTATAGGTGTTGAAGCTTAAACCAATTGTTCATTAGTGGATCAATAGAACTTAAGGAGCAAGGTATATGGTCTCGAGGATAAAACAATATTCTTGATCCAACCGAGGTTACGGACAACTTGTGAAAGATTAACTTACTGATCATGGTTATATCATATAGACATAAATATATTTTTAGTGAAGAGAGTGCAACTACAGGACTTTAGTGGAATGACCTGTTAGTTAACAAATGTTGATTAGTTTGATCTAAAAGGGTTTAGCCAGTTAATCTTGAATAGTTGGAGTCCATGATTTATAGGTCCATTAAGTTCCCCGACTAACTCATAAGGAATAACCTTAGAAAAGTATGATAGATTGATTCAAATTATTTGAACTAGAAAAGGAGAAAGAAACCAACAAGTATATGTGATATAGTCGTTGGTTTAGAGATAAAACTTTATGTTTAAATATGATTTAAATATAAAAAAAATATGAGTATGTATTCATACTCGAAAGCTAAAAAATGATGGAAATAGTCAAAGTTGAAAAAAGTCAAAATGTTGATTTTTTTTTTTACTTTTAAAAGCCAAACTTTGACCTAGTGATATATTTAACTATGATTTGAATTTCAAGAAAATGAATGCAGATTTCTACTTGAGAGGTCAAAATTAGTCAAGGAGGTCAAAATAGTAAAAAGTCAAAATGTTAACTTGTAACCATAAAAGTCAAAGTTTGACTTTGACTAAAATAAGTCAAATGATCATTTTGTCCCTTGACTAAAGTTAGTGGGAAAATCCAACATTTTGTTGGATATCTCACATCTTAGTGAGCTAAGTGGAAGCTTATGGTATGACACCAAGCCCACTAAGAGAAAATGCAATGGTGAATAATTCCACTAATGGTTAGTAGATTGTGAGGCGTTGGGCTTTGATGATTCAATTACATGTAAATTTGCTTATAAAAGAAGGGTTTTTTTTTCAAATTTTAAACAACTTTTTGCCATTTTTATTTTATTTACTTAAAAAAATCATCAAGTCTTTTTTCCTAATTCTTCATCTTTCCTAAATTTCCATCACTCTCTCACTCAAATCCTTCTTTCTTTGGGTCCTACAACTTGATTCTAAGTCCAAAGAATAACAGGTAAACTTTAGTGGTGGTATGAGTTTGTAATTGGAGAAATTTCAAGTGATTCAGAAACTACAAAGTCAATTCCTTGTAAAACCCTAATTCATATAATTTAGGGTATTGCATATTAGCTAGATGTAATTAGGGTAAATTGTCGATTCTTTTATGTTGGATCTGCTTAATTCCCTGCACATAGATGGATTTTGAAGGATGGCTAAGACTCTTGTGGAATGATAAAGATATCCAAGAGATATTAATGGCTTTTAAACATATAATCCACATCTATGTAGCACACTTGAAACCGACATTAAGTAAGATAAAATCTACTTTAGAGGTTTCGATGCATGAGAATACACATCGTAATGAAGTTAAGGAGCTATACAACTAGTGATAGGAGAGCAAATTAAACTTGGTGAATTTTGTGGAAGGTAACTATATAGGTCTAGATGATGATGCCTTGTGTAAAAGGTGAGAAAGAGTAGGATAACAATAGTGAGGATGCTTAGATTAATGAGGAAGATTGTGAGTTTTAAAATGTGAGGGACTCTATTAATGAGTTGTACCTTATTAATGGAGTCTTGGGTGAGTTGGATTATGGGTCTCATAGTCATTTGAGCTCATTAGTTCATACCTAAGAAGATGATGCACGATAAAAAATATATATAATATAATGACTTTAACATTTTGATGTTAAAGGAAGATATTAGTATATCTGTAGGGATGACATTTAGTACATTGGGTGAGTTAAGTTATGCTTTAACAAAATACTCGATAAGGAATGTGCATAAGTTGATATATGTTAAAAATGAGTCAACAAGGACGGTGAGATGCCAAAAGGGTTGTGCTTGGCAATTGCATGTCTCTTAATGGCAAGAGGGAGTACTTACCAAATATAGTCACTACAAAGTACTCACTCATGCTTTAGTAAAACTAGCAACATGTAACTGTCGAATGAATAGCTAATTATTATATCGTTATGTTTAAGTTACATCCGGAGTGGGACTCAAAATCTATTGTTGACATTGTGCGGACAGACTTCAATATTAATACTTCAAGGCATAAAGCTTGCAGAGCAAGGAAGACG
Source organism: Cucumis variabilis (assembly GCA_037974545.1). Taxonomy (NCBI): domain Eukaryota; kingdom Viridiplantae; phylum Streptophyta; class Magnoliopsida; order Cucurbitales; family Cucurbitaceae; genus Cucumis; species Cucumis variabilis. The sequence continues at coordinate 18,190,128 of JBBPDI010000020.1, forward strand.
ACTTTACAAATTAGTGAAGAAAGTAACAAGATGCAATATGCCAGGCTTTAGGACTATTGTGAGGAGATAGGTCTAATCCTGGATCCACTTGCTTGATAAGTGTTCTTAGACCTATTGTGAGGAGATAGGTCTTGATGGTTGCCATTTGAAAACTCGTTATCAAGGAAATCTTTTGGCGGTTGTCAATGTAGATGCAAATGATGTGATTTTATATGTTATTTTTTATTTACACTTTGAGTTTCTTTTTTCTTATGGTTTAGTTCTAGCTATTGAACAACTAGCACCGGAAGCTAAACATTGCTTTTGTGTACGACATATATATGCCAAATTTAAGAAACATTTCAAAGGTATGTAACTACTTTGTAGTAGATAACTAATATGAATTGAATATGTTGGAAATGAATGATATCTTTATTAATGTCTGCAAATGTAAATTTAGAAAAAGTTTACATGGATCCACGATGGAATCAGTGAAAGCCACAACTAATTTTAACTTTGAAAAACAATTGAAGAAGCTGGCTCAACTAGACAAAGTAGCCCATAATTGCTAATTGCAATACTGACAAAATATTGGTCAAACCATGCATTTAGTGTATATTCCAAGCATGATATGTTGCTTAACAATATTAGTGAGTTATTTAACTCATATTATGGAAGAGAGAATAAAACTCATCCTTTCAATGTTTGATATGATTAGGAAGAACTTAATGTATAGGGTGTTTAAGAAGAAAGAGTTCGTAAATAAGTGTGTGGAAAACATTTGTCCAAGAATACAAAAAAAAGTTGGAAAAGGCAAAACATCAATCTAGAAATTAGTCGGCTGGGTATGTGGGAATGAATGTGGGAATGAAAGTTTTGAGATTGAGAATGAGAGAGAGCAATACGTAGTGGATTTAAAAAGACATACATGTGCTTATTATAAATGGGATTTGACTGGAATACCTTGCCCCATTCTATATAATGAATTTGATCCATGAAGAAAAAACCTAAAGATTATGTGATATGTTTTTCCACATTCCAATCTTTGAAACCACTTACTCACAATACCCCAACCAATCAATGGGGTAAATTTATGGCCTAGAGTTGGTAAGAACCTATACTTCACTACAATAAAGTCAATTTTCCCCGACACCATCTCACGTCGCCGTATATGCCATTCCACATCGCAATAGGTTATGGCGACGTCGTGGGGTACGTCGGCATCCACGTCGCGAAAAGCTCATCGGGAAAACTTTCTGCAACGCCAATATCTACCACGTCGCAGAAAGTTTTTCCCATGCACGACACCGTGCGTCACAAAAGGCAACCGCGACATGTGCATCGGGGAAGCTTTCTGCGACGTGTACGTCGCGAAAAGTTTCTGCGATGCACACGTTGCAAAATGTTTCCGCAACGTCGTCGTCGCAAAACCCCTTTTTTTAATTTAAATTTATTATTATTTTTTTTATTAATTTTAATTTAATTTAATTTTGTTATCATTTGTTCCCAATTAAATAAAATAAGTAACGTGATTGAAATAAAAATAACATTCATTAATATAATCAAACGATACATGAATTAATATGTTCGAGATACAGAAAATTAATTACATAATTGAAAACATTACATTAAGAAAAGGAAAGAAACCTAAAATCTAATACTAGAAAACCTAAAGTCTAATGCAATGGACGCCAAACCTACAAATAATAAAAAAGTATTGTTAAAATATCACATATGGATAGTCAAACAAATTAAATATTATTGAAAAGTACGTCCATGCATGCACGATCACGGGCCTCTCTGTGCCTGACTCATCTCCTCAAGCATCTTCTTCATCTCTTCCATTTGTCATGCATGGTCTGCCATTTGGTGATCTCGCTCTCATTTGGCGATCTCGCTTCTCCTCCCTCAGGCATTGTTCTTGGAGCATTCGGTTAGCATTTTCAAGGCTCGCTCTGAGTTTGCTAACCTCTACTACGTGTGCCTAGTAGTCATACGTACTGGAGGAAGAAGATGAAGCGACGGTCCTATACTTGGGTTTCGGGCCCCAACCAAGACTTTTTGAGTAGCCCAGTCGTCTATCCATAACAGTCCCGCATATCTCGTCCTCAATTAGTGGTTCAGAACCCTCTGGGATGGGCTGAGACTGTAGATCCACTATCTGATTCTGCACAAAACAGAACCTTATGTAAGTTTGAGATCTTATCAGACTTCAAAACATAGAATAAATAAAATTATTATAAATCAAATATAAAGTTTTTTAAAACTTACGAAAGCGTCCTCTGCAGCAGGTGAAATAAACTTGCCACTACTACTGGCATGTGTTTCTTTGAACAACTCGACACGATCTACAGGATGACCGTGCATCTCAGTGAGCTCTACCTGTCTCTGAAGAAACGACTTTGTGCCGCTCTTAAGGTTGTAAGGCTGTCGCGCCCTGACAACCTTACACATGTCTGATTGCTTCTACATTCCCAAAAAGACAATGAAAATGTTATATACTTTTAAATAAATGAAATATTGTAACATAACAGTATATAAATAATTACTTGAAATTGTCGAGTGATGTAATGGTCACATAGAAAGTGCCAATCTTCCACCCGATTGACCAATCTCGGGGGTGGATTTGCTCGTGCTTGTTCAGGGTCATTAAATTTCTTAAAATGACGATGATTGCTTGACTGAATTACTTCCACACAGTGAGCATCTGATGCTCAACAAACCGATTGAGTGCTGGATCATTAAGATCAAACACAAAAAATTACTACAAAAGAAATAAATTTCAAGTCAGTAAAGCAAATAAGGAAACAAAAACATACGTAAATGTTTATAAATTTACAGACTTGCCGTTAGGCCGCCCTTGACGACCTCGATGCACTCTGGTGGTACATTTACCCACTTAAGGGCCTGAATAGAAAACGTGTCTCGTGTCAGCACACCAATCGTGCAACTGAAACGAGATGTGTGTGCCGAGACAGGCCTGTCCCCTCTAGGGGGATGGAAATGGGAATTCTCCAATTCTGCTGCACATATACCTCGACATCTATGTTTCTAGAATGTCGGTGTACTCTTCTCACAGTGGGAGCCGAACGAGAGGGATCTACTGAGAACAACATTATGATTATATACAACAAACATAACTTAAAAGCATAATCAACTGAGCTACAGAGAAATTATATTAATTAAATTTGTGGATTATTATAAAATTTAAAGTGTCGTCGACTGACGACGAACCACCCGCGTTATCTAACGCGTTAAGATTAAGGAAGTAGTCTTCCTCATGTGCATTACTCGGAAAGTTAGACTCCATATCTACATACATAAAATTTAATAAAACATTAAAAAAATAAAACGTAAGTATCACAACGTAATTAATGTATAAAAAATGACTAAATGTGTGTATACATAAAAAAACATTGTTATTCATTATCGCACGACTCACTTTCATTTGATGATTGTTCGTCATCTTCGTCATTGTTAATGAAATTTTGCACAACATGACAAACATTTGGTCTTTCAACTATTGTAGGATCAACTTCAGTCCTACACAGGGTGACATCTTCAATGACGTGTTCGCCCACCCGATGTGCAACGATGATTTCCATTACATTAAGTTGATCATTCTCAATATCTTCCACTTTTGGTACGTCCCATACACGTTTATTTTGCACCACTTGAAAAATTTTCCAACCAGTACCATTTTTTGGATCCTTAAGGTAGAACACTTGATGTGCTTGGGTTGCAAGAATCACAAGTTCCTCAACAAACCAAAAATGGGACGTGTTTATTGATTTATAGCCTAGTTCTTCGTTCGTTCTATGATTATTATTTTTGTCTGTGTTAAACCAGCAACACTTGAATAACCAAGCACGTCGTCCAAATGGGCATTGAACGTGCAACACTTCGTCGAGAACACCGTAAAAATTATTGTTCGCAATGCCTCCACTCCCTTCTCCAATTACCATTATTTCATTATTTTGGGTTGTGCATTGGGAATCATGCTCTGAAGTGTGAAATCGTACGCCACCAATAATGCATCCACTGTAAGAGCGGACATCAAGTAATGGTCCCATTGCGAGTGAAAATAAATCTTAAGAAATGTTTGAATTGTTACGCATTTCTACCATGACTTGAAATCCAATGTAGCATAAAACTACTTATATATGTATAAAATATGTATGAAGTAGAAATGTTCAATGTCATTCACTTGAAATACCTGAGATTTGAACCAATTGACAAATGCTCCTTGGTGTCTTTTAAACAGTTCAGAAAAGCTTTCACCCCGACGACGTATCAAAAGAAGATGTTTCCTAAATTACAAAATTATCAATTGCGTGTTGACGAGGTATAAAACCCTAAAATACGTATACAAATTTGTACCTCCAATATTTGGCTATTTCATCTACATTGCTGAGAATGTACCAATGAAAGAGTCGTTTCTCTTCTTGCTATATACTTCGTGAGCGTGACGCTCCCAACAATCGTACTTTATGAATGAATACTTCATACTCACCAATCACCTCATCTTCTTACTTTCTGAATGAATACTTCATACTCACCAATCACCTCATCTTCGTACTTTCTGAATGTCATCGTTATTTTGATCACTTTTAGTGAATTGGGTCTCAATCCCCTTCAGATAACGGGAACAAAAAGTATTTGATTCATTCATTAGATATCCTTCTGCAATAGATCCTTCAGACGTGCTTTGTTACGAACATATTGTTTTAGTGTGCGGAGACTTCTTTCAATGAGATACATCCAACTATAAGAAACCGGACCAGTAACCTTTGTCTCATATGGCAAGTGAACCGCAAGATGTACTATGACGCTAAAAAAAGCAGGTGGAAATATCCTTTCTAATTTGCACAATATAATTATAATATCTGACTGCAATCTGTCCAAATCACTTATTTTTATCGTCCTAACTCACAAATCCCAAAAAAATTACACAATTCAGTAATTGCAGTGTACACATTTTTTGGTAAGAATGTCTTAACACCGATTGGAAGAAGTCGGTGTAGCAGTACATGACAGTCGTGCATTTTGAGATTGGATATTTTTACCTCGTTTGCATTCACACATCATGAAATATTAGAAATGAATCCATCAGGAAACTTAACTGCTTTCAAGAACTTATAGAACTCAATCCGCTCGCTACTAGTCAATGTATAGGTCGCATGTGGTTTCACCAATCGATTACCCACTTCTACCAAATGTAGATCTTTTCTTATTTTTAAATCCTATAAATCCAATCTGGCATTCATGGTATCTTTTGTTTTTCCTTCAATATTCAATAACGTACCGACCAAATTGTCACAAACATTTTTTTCAATGTGCATTACATCAAGTTTGTGACGAATAAGTAGTTTTGGCCAATAAGGAATATCGAAAAAAATACTTTTTTTGTCCAATTAAGAACTCTTTTTATTTTTCTATCTTTCAACGAAGGATGCTTACTCATTACTGGAAACTCCAAAGAATCTAGTTGTTCCAATATTTCTTGGCTGCTCATTACAACTGAAGGTGATTTACGCTCTAGCTTTCCATCATGAAGTCTACTTCTACTCCAAACATGATTGTCTGAAAGATACTGTCGATGTCCCATGAATGCTATCTTTCTGCGTATTCTGAACGATGATCTATCCCCTATGCAAATGGGACATGCCTGATATCCTTTTGTACTCCAACCAGATAGGTCACCATATGTCGGAAAGTCATTAATTATTCACAACAAGGCTGCATACAACTGAAAATATTGATCCGTCAAACAATCATATGTACGCACACCAAACGTCCATAAATTTTTTAACTCTTCAAGTAATGGCTGTAGGTACACATCAATTTCTCTATCGAGAGATTTAGGATCGGGAATGAGCAATGATATAAAAAAGTTTGACTCTTTCATGCATTTCCATGGTGGCAAATTATATGGAATTAACACTACAGGCTACATACTATACGAGGTACTCATGTGACTGAACGGATTAAATCCATCTGAAGCTAACTCCAAACGAACATTTCGTGGCTCCAATGCAAAATTAGGAAATTTAGAATCAAAGTGCTTTCATCCCTCTGCATCGGCTGGATGTCTCAACACATCCTCTGTTTCCACTCGTTTATCCTTATGTCATCGCATGTCTGTCGAACTTTCTCTCGATACAAACAGTCGTTGTAATCTTGACACCAACGGAAAGTAACACAATACCTTTTGTGAAATTTTGTTTCCAAGTCTGTTAGAATTAATCTTATATCGAGACTCACCACAAGTGGGACAATGTTGCAAGTCCTCGAACTCCTTCCAAAACAATACACAGTCATACTTACAAGCATGAATAGTCTGGTACCCTAAGCCCAAATCACGCAATTTTTGTTAGGCTTCATAGAACGAACTAGGGATGTTACTACCACACATTGGAAACGCACATTTTATTAACTCTAACATTATATCAAAAGACTTGTTGCTCCAACCATTAAGAACCTTGACGTGCATCATTTTTACCAAAAAATTTAGAGTAACTCCTTAAATACATTATTTGTTCAGTCTTCTTCTAAATCTAAATCTTTCTCCCTCTCTTCTACTTGTTCCATATCAGCTTGTAAATCATGCAACATATTCAACATTTCATTTTCTTCATTAACTGGGTTACTACTAGTTTCTTCATCAATTATTGAATTACTGCTAGTTCATTCATCAACTATTGGGTTACTGCTAGTTCATTCATTAAATGTTTGTATACCAACATTATTGAAGGTCAATGGCTCTCCATGATACACCCAGTTGATATAGGATGAGGTTATTTCGGTGGTTAATAAATGTCTTCTCACACCCTCTAAGGAGTCCCAGTTTGAATTAATACATTTCTTGCATGAACACCTAATTTTTCCATAATTATTTGTGTGATGTTTTGCAACCTCTAAAAACTGAAAAATTTCTTCTCTGTACTCAACAGAAAACTTATCCCTAATTTTCATCCAACTTTTGTCCATCTTGTTAAAAAACCTAACAAATAAATATGTTATATTAGTTCTATAATAGACACATTTTAGTTAAGTTAATTAACAATTTTAAAAGTCAAAATAATTGCATTTGAAATTAAAATTCAAATGCAATTTAAATATGAAATTCATATTGAATATCAAATTCAATATTGAAATTCATATTTACTAAACCTTAAACTATTGTTGATTAATATAATGTATTCAAATTTTTATTAATTTCGTAATTGCAATAAAAAAAGTCTACATACATATACATATATATTAAATATACACATAACAACAAAGAATCATAACCTAACATACGTATATATTAAATATATATATAATCATAACCTAACATATACATATAATTGCATACACATGAACACATATACAATTTCATACACATAAAAACATAAACATATATATATACATATAATTTCATACACATAAATATATATATATACATACATACATACACATAAACATATATATATACATACATACATAAATACACATAAACATATACATACATATAATTTCATACACAAATACACATAAACATATATATATACATATAATTTTATACACAAATACACATAAACATATATATACATATAATTTCATACACAAATACACCTAAACATATATATTCATATAATTTCATACACAAATACACCTAAACATATATATACATATAATTTCACACATAAACAGATCCATACATACATCTAAACATATATATATATATATATATATATACAAAACCGTAAACATATATATTTACATATACATACACATAACACATAAATATGAAAAAATACAAGAAAAAACGACCTCAAGATGATGGGCGGCAACGTCGACGGCGACAACGTCCCTCTCTTCCTCGATCAATTTCTCCCTCTTTCTCTCAAAATTTTGTTTAAACCACCATGAGATCACCGAATAAAAAATGGGTTAAAATAGGCAGAACTTTCCGCAACGTCTTCGAAAATATCGCAGAATGAGGGTATCCGCGACCTGACGTTGTGGAAAGTGGGAAAACAAATTTATTTTCGTTCCACTTTCCGCAACGTCTGTCAGACGCACGTCCAAAAAGTTTGCACGGAAATCAAACGGTTAAACTTTTTGTGACATGGTGCAGTCTACATCGTGGAATCTCGATAATCTGTAACATCACGTTGCAGAATATCTACCTAATCCACAACGTGGCGCCATCTATGTCGCAGATTCTGTGCAAAAATAAAAAATACGTTTGACTTTCAACAGCGCCACATTGCAGATTATCGAGATTTTGCGACGTTAGTGGCTCCACGTTGCAGAAAATTTAAACGATGCAAACTTTTCGCGACGTGGAAGCTTCTCAGCATCGTGGAAAGTTTAATCTACGAATTTAAATCTCCACTTTTTGCAACGTGGATGTAGAGACATCGCGAAATATCATGATTCCGCGATGCGTGGCCTCATAACGTCGTGGAAAGTTAAAATCATATTTTATATATTAAACATTCCACGACGTGAAGGAGCTGTGCATCACGGAAAGTTTAGTCTACGAATTTAAATCTCCACTTTTTGCGACGTGGATGTAGAGATGTCGCAGAATCTCACAAATCCGCGACGTGTGGCCTCGCAACGTTGCGGAAAGTTAAAATCATATTTTATATATTAAACATTCCGCAACGTGAAGGAGTTGTGCATCGTAAAAAGTCCTTTACAGCGACGTCGGGAGCACGACATCGTTAAAGGTTGATTTACACCGACGCAGGTTTAAGCGACGTCGTTTTGTGCATCGTGATAAGTCCTATTTCTTGTAGTGCTTCCTCCTTTTATCAAGAGATCACCTGGGAGGCCAAAGAGATAATGAAAAAAAGATGTTGATGAGTCCTCAACTTCTAAAATTAGTAGAAAATCGGGTCTAATTCGATGCAGCAAGTATGGTATGAATGGCCACAATGTTGTTCTTGTAAAGATGATTCATACTTAAGTTATCGATAATGTGTATTGTGAATTTGGCTTTTATAATCTTACTTACTTTTTCTCCATTGCCTATGTTCTTGTTCATATTGTAGGTTAGAAGAAGATCCACATATATGGGTTCATGGAAGAAAGAAATTTGAGAAGTTAGATTACTTTAAACAAACATATATCTATGTTCGTTGCATACGTTCTTCAATATTGTTTTAAGACAATGTTTTGTAAGTATGATATTTTGGTGGGTTTTTTTTCCTTCTGTGTTTGTTGGTGATGTACCAATTAGAATTTGCAAGCAAATACTCCATTGTTTTTTGGGACTAAAACTATGAAAGCTTTGAAACATATCTATTTCGAGTATATGAATTGGTCGATGTTATTTTCTTAATAATTCTCTTTTGAGTATTGAAAATTGCAATATTCAGAAATATTTTTTATGACAATATCTAAATTGAGATAAATTAAAAGTTGAACAAAATCATCTGAATTGGAGGTAGACAAAGACAAACGAAATTAGAACTATAATTACACTTAACAAGATAAAGTACAAAGTCATGCACCTCAATTTATGTACCTAAATATAATATCTTTATTCAATTTTCAATCAATCTGTTAAATTACCAAATTGTTGGATATCTTTTGATGTGATGCTTCTTTTACATTGTTCCTCTATGCGTGTTTCCAAAATATTGAATTTGGATTCAAAAAACTAAATTACGAGGTTACATCATGGTTGAATTAATGTAGATACAATATGACAATGGACTCGAATTACCACAACCTATTTTGAAAGAATTTCAAATTAATGTAGATGGAATATAAATATTAAGAAACATTTGTTTATCCAAACAAGTCAAGTGCAACCCATTTATTAACAAACATTGGGATAAGTCTTACATAGACTTTTAACACAAGCAAACTGGCATATATGTTACTAACACACGTTTAACATTCTCGTACACCGACATATTTACGAACAAAAACTCGACATGTTTTCAATAAACTAGTGCATGAATATAAACAATCTAATTGGCATAGCAGACTATCGACAGTAAGTCAAGCTTGGAGAACACGATAATTTTTTTAAAAAAGTGGAAAACATTTTAGAAATGGTGAGCTAAAAAGCTCAGTGAGTAACAGTTTTGTAAAACATGTTTTTTGAAATAGTTGTGCTCAAAATTTAGCTTTTTAACATATGCAAATCATTATATAAGTTTCTAAAGCATTTCAACTCTAGTAAATTATTCTTTCTCAATAAATAACTCTTTATTTCATAAAATGATTCTTTGTTTATTTTATACCCTGAAACTCGGTTATGTTAGCTTGATAGCTCAATACTATTGTGCTTGATAAACTCTATCATGATATTATCATGTCTGACTTCATTCAAGTTAGCAAAGTAAAATCGATACTATCTTACCTAAACTCGGTCAAGATAGTAGAGTAAGATTGATACTATCCTGCATGCCTAAACTCAGTGGTAGTTGGCTAAGTGGTCAACAAAGCCTCATATCCTTGATACATTGTGCACTTTGACCATAAATAATTCGATGTATAGAACGAACATAGTTTTTCTAGCTAAAATCTTATTCATCAAAATAATGCTTTACAAATATCTTTTTAAAATAATAAACAATTTTATTCTAGAAATCCCAAAGCATACTTATAAACCATTTCTAACTAGCTCAAACATGTTCAAAATAATCTAATTGAAAATGTGTTTGTAAATAGCTTTAAAGTCATGCTTACTAAAACAAGCTTGGAAATAAACTTTGGAAATCATTTATATGCATATGTCACTCATAGATGGTAGTTAAATCCTTGGCTTGTAAACTTGTACAATTTCTTCTTACCCTGAAATAATCATATTTTACCTCCAATAAGCCCCTTTAATTAAGAAAATATGCAAACTCCAAGAAAAAATTGTCAAAATACTAGAAATGTCATGTGAGCTGAGATGGTGCGCAAGCATGAGCGGTAGCCTTGGCATGCAAACTCCAATGTCTGCATGTTAACCTCACGCACACATGGTCGTACGCTAGTGGTGTCGTGCACTTCATATGCCTTGTGGTCGCAAGCTTTGCGCTCACATGGCATGACCCTTAGTGCCTCAACAACGCTTACCTTCCTTTGTGCGCAACACCACTCTGGTGTTCGACCAACCTTGTTCAATGCCCAAAAATTGAATTTTCATCCAGAATGCTTCTTTCCACTTTTGATGTTAATAACAAAAAATGTGCAACTGAAATGAGAAAACTTCCTTCTACAAAGTTGCTCACAATTGTCTTAAATATCCTACCTTAAAATTTCAACTTCAGAAATCAAGGAGTGCATTCTATAGCACTCAAGAACTTAGCACTGCTCATATTTTCCAAAAGAAATGATGTCGAATTTTCAGCTTTGTTAAGCTTGTATGTAAGGTTTACTTCGAGCATGTTTGTAGGGATTAGGTTGCCAGATTATATCATCTAGGTTTTTTATGAACAATCAACCAACTTTTATAACATTCCAAACAACCTTTGATATAGATCTCATAAAAAATATCTGAAATTTCGTTAAACGATCATCCAACTTTTATTACACAATTGGTCAGTTTTTCATCTACAATTATCATGCTTTTAATACACGATCACCCAACTTTTAATACACAATTGTTTAACTTTTTATACACGATCACCCAACAAGTGATTAATCATTATGAAAAAAAATTGTTAATCCAATTCTTTGTTAGATTGATGAGATGACCCATTCGGTCTCTATTGAGAGATACTTTCCTAGATTTGTATCTTTTCGGATCCACAAGGTTAGTGATGTTATCAAAGGAAAAATTGTCAAAGGAGCATATGGACGACCTTTGATATAAATTTCGTCTATCATTTTTTATTAAGGAAACTTGAAGAAAAAAAACTAAAATGTTATAAGCTTCAACGTTTTGTGGAAGAAGGTAACATTCACAATAGAAAACTTTAGTATGATAATTGGTCTGTGGCATTCTAATGGACTAGTGGATAAGGGTACAAGTGGTGAGAGGCTTCGACACCTATTGTTTTCACTGAAGGTTAAAAAAATCTTGCAAGGAAGTAGAGATTGCTTTTAAAAAATACTACTTTGCCAGCGATGAAGATGTTAAGGTTGCATTGGCATTGTTTATTAAAGTGGCAATGATGGAGAAGGATATGAAAACACGGTTTGATGTGAAGACTTTTGAAATAGTTAATGACATTGAAGTCAGTAGCAGTTATGACCGGTCTTCTATATTCTATCAACATTTGGTGAGTAGTATAAAGACCATGTTGGGCGAGAAGAAATAATTTTACTACAAGAAGATAGAAAAAAACCTTAATCATCACACCTTTTACTGTGTGAAGGGGTTTATACTTTCATTTCTAGTATGTGTTCTCCTTTCAAATTCATTTTATTTCTATTTGTTTTTTATGATCTCATTTTTTAGTATTGTTGTTTTTCATATTGTAGGCATGGGCTTACGAAATACTTCTATCATATAACAAATACATGTATCGTTACAAAAGTTAGCAAGAATCCATTCCACAAATCCTTTCTTGGAGATGTTCTTGTGCTTCGTCGTACGAGAAGTTGGAAAGGGACATATTTCAACCAAAGAAGGTTAGTTAGTTCTCTTATGCTATAATTTACTCGATTATGAATAATCTGCCACTATCATATACTTTGATAGAGATGTTTAATTGTTTAAAATTGATCATTTTCATACGATTATCATTTCGAGACTTGTACTCACTTCATATTATGAAGTACAAGGAGGGTCAATTAGTAGTTCACAGTTTTCTTTTGAATATTGAGTATGGACAAATAGATGACAATAATGAAGATGTTGTTGACAGTTCCCTTATTGGTTAACATTTGATGAATGCTGGTTTCAATCAAGGGGAGGAAGCAAACAATGAAAGAAAACTAACTCAGATAGACCAACCATTTGTAAACTACTCGTTGACTGAGTCGAACATCAAGCTATCGAGCACAAGTGTGTCAGAACATCGAAAGGATTAAAAAATTCTTCAAACCTTAGACAAACATTCATAATCCTAGAAAATACACAAGCATTCCAAGTCTTATACACTAGTGAAAGAGGAGATATCTAAAGTTCGTAAGAATTTGGATAACCTTATGTTCATTGTTATACAACAACATGCATTCATGACCCAACAAATTGATGAGTTGAAGACGATGGTACAACGTCTAGTTGAGGTAATTTAATGCTTTTGATACAAGTACACAAATTTAAATAAGTGATCGCTGAGCTTAACTTAGTGATCGCTTAGTATAACTAAATGACCACTTAGATTTACTAAGGAATCATTTAGTTAAACTAAATGATTGTTTGGCTAATGATCATGTGAATATTTTCTTATAGGATAATGATCACGTGAATGTCTATGACGATGTCACTAATCATGATAGTTGCCACACTCCACCCTGCACGCATTCTAGACAATGTGATGTGCTACGTGATTTGATTGGACCAACCCTAATCCCTCAAAATGTTACGCCAGAACACTCAATGTAAGTTTTAAAACTCTAACTTGATCACTTAGTTCCAATTCAAATAACTTATACAAACTTGATACTTAAACATTAGGTGACAAGAAATATAAATGCAAGATACCAATAAAAAAGATTTCTTTTATTCCTTATGGAGAAATCTTCTCATTCCCAACAATGGAGGCCAAGGAGCCATATCCAATTCTAATTATTTTGTTGCCAGCACATGGAATATAAGACACAAAATGTACCAGTCAAATGATTTCTTGTGAGGCTAGAGTGAATTATCTTATACAATAAGATTACACGCAATGAAGGTGGTCCAAGCAAGAAGAAGCAATAGGCGATAAAAGGCTAAACAAAGAACCCCCACTGTAAGATAGGCTCACTTGTCCAAAAAAGTAATGACATCATTGCCTATGTAAGAAATTTGACGAACGATTTAAACTCGTCGCTCAATCCGAATTCAAGATAATGATATGGTAGAGACATGGGACATTTTAGTATTGAACCTCTTCCTGCTGCCGACAGTAGTAATCATTATGGCATGGGTAGACTCCACCTAAAACGGCTATAAATAGAAGAATTTCAGTCATTTTGAGTTTGTTTTTCCGACCATAAGTTTTCCTCAAAGAAATTTGAAAAATCCTAAAGCCTTAGATAATCAAATCAACCGAAATTTGACAAGGACCTACAAGCGAGTGCAAAAAGAGGAACTTGAGTTGAAGGCCAGACACAGACATTGGCTATTTGTGATTGTGAGTGGTTATTCTACATAAAAAGAATTTCAAAAGTATGTTGAATGAATCTGTAAATGTGATTCTTTAAAAGATTAGGATTATATGACTTTTCCTTTATGTTTTCTAATTCCAAAATGTGTCATCCTATTCATAAATTGGACTTAGTTGTCTAGAAATGAAATGATCATACCATGAGAAGTGACAACTAATGATTTGAAAATGCATATGGTGGTAACTCTTATAAGAAAAATAATTTATTGCAAACGATCCTCTTGAAGAAAATATATTTGGAGATATCTCTTTGAATATGAGAATATGCCTAAAGCATTGTGAGTATGTATATAAATATGTGTGTGCATATATCCTGGTACTCTTATGATTGTTTGGATGGGAGAAATGATTGATCCCTAAGGTATACATAAGCTTAATAAAACTAAAATAGAATGACTCTTGTACTCTACACTTTATGATGCTCCATTCTTGTTGTGTGATCTTGGATGGGATGCACTTTGCATCCTGTGTGATCTGACAGTGGAAGACTCGTAATGGATAGAGAAATTGAAAAGGCGTGCTAAAGGCATTAAGTTTACTCTGCATAACTATGACTTGGCAAAAGAATGTGGTAAATGCTTGAGCCAAGCCAAGGGTAAAAAACTTACTTCAACGAAATGATTTTGCAGGTTAACTATGCGGCAGGCAAGAAGACTTGTGACGCAAGATGACTCGTGATGATGAAATCAAAGTATGACTATGTTTTAAATTACACGTTATTATGTTGCCTCTATTTGAATGATCTGAATTTATTGGATAAAAGAGCCCACTCACTAGACAATTTTGCCTAACCTTTTAAATGTTTGTCTTACTCCCCATTCCCCACTTCTCAGGTAGCGAAGAACATCTAGCATTGAACTTGCTATCTTCATCGTCTATCGTGCCTCCTTAATAGCATCATTTTGATAGTGGCCACTATCATCTTGCAGTTAGTATAGAAGCTAGGCGAGAAGAGTTTAGACATTGCTAAGTTGCATTTTGTTCTCTAAAGAGAAACTTTGTGTTAAATACCAAAAGTACTCTTATTTTGAAAATCAATGAAGTTGTCTCATTTCATATTTATCCATATTTTGTGTTTAAACTTTACTTGTAGTACTTATCTCCTCTTACTAGACAACCTAACATTTACCTCAAGGGAGTTACACGATGAGGGTTCAGGTGGCTTGCCTCCCCTTAGTTGCTAAGAGTGACTTTAGGGGGTGGCGTGACATTTGCAGTGCCAAAATCCAAAATCAGGGGTTCTTCCCATCAACACTAATAAGACCGAAGAATTGAGGTATACCTGATTGGACAATGAAACCTAAAGTAGCGGGGTTGAGATCGATTTGATTCCCGTGTGGATTAGGTAGTTGAGAAGGTCCAGCAGACTCATTCACATGTGCCCCCGCCTTGTATTCTGTTTGTCATTGGGATAGTGTTTCTTACCTCCTAAGGAACGACCATGTAACTTCCAACACTGTTCTTTGGTTTTCTAATTCTCACAGACAGGAATTGGTTTTCCATTGTGCTTTTCACTGCCACTGATAGAGGACCTCGCACTCAAAGTAATAGAGTCAATAGAAGGACTTTTCAAAATACTCATAGCACTGTGATCCTCCACGAGGCGAATTTCAAAACAAACTTCCATCAGAGAGGGAATTTATCTCTAGCCTAGTATACGCCCTTGAACTATATCAAACTTAGGATTAAGACCAGCAAGAAAGTCATAAATTCTGTCAAAACTCTTCTATTTTAGAGTATTGCAAACCATCACTGAGACTGCTCTAGACTAGTTCTCTGTATAAGTTTATTTTCTACCAGATAAGAGAAATTTTATTAAAAAATGATGTGACATCCATGGGTCCTTACTTGCATTCATGAATCTACTTCCTTAGCGTGTATAAGCGAGAGACATTCTGACATTTAGAGTAAAGTGTTTGGGTTGTGTCCCAAATATCTTTGGTTTTTGTAGCATACACTAATGACTTGTCAATATGGGGTTCCATAATGTTAATCAATATAGATCGAAGAAGAGAATCCTCTCTCTTCTAGTATCGTTCCTGTGAGTGGGTCATTCAGTGGAGGACAAGGTATTTTCCTTGTCAAAAAGCCAAATTTATGTCTTCTTCAAGGACCATTTTCACTAACAGAGACCATGAGAAATAGTTATTGTCATTCTACTTACTGTGTGATAAGTTGTAGAAATACAAGTTATTATAGTCTTTTAGATATAATAATAAGACCAAAACGTGTAGTTAGTGTGTCAAAACGCATAGCTTATGTTGAAAATTCATAAATATTCGAAAATACACTCTAATTCAGTCTTTAAGCCTGTTTCACTGTGTTTTTAGTGTCTTAACGCAGGATTATGAACAAAAAAAGAAGCTACTGAATCATAGAGGAGCATGCTAAGCAAGATCCACATCTGGAAAGTATAACTTCTAAGCAAGATCCACATCAGCACGCTAATTATGCATGTGTATTTTCGTTAACCAACGACATCAAAAACTTAATTCTACGAGACTTGTTGTGACGCGCAAGTTAACTTAGGACTTAAGGAAGCAAACAAATGCACAATTAATTTTGTGTGATAAGTTGTTGGTCATGATCACTGTAGGCGAAGTACTCACTAAATACCCCTTTATCGTGGAATTTTTAAGACCTCACGTAGTACAAGTTTTCCTACTGCTTGCCCAAGTATAAGCGAAGCAATAGGTTTATTTGGGTGATCCAAAGTCAAACACAGAGAGTCACTATCAAAGCTTAGTTGTAGAATTTACTCATCATTTAAGCGATGTAAAAGATTTAATTAAATAACATATAAACAAATCAAAACTTCCTACGTATGTATGCCTAGAGAATCTATAAATGGGGATAGATGGATATGAAATGGAGATGTGAACTAACTTATGTGCAGGAAGGAGAAAGTCTACGCATTATTAGGTGATTAAGCAATGTGAAAGCCTTGATGCGATATAACTGGCTTAAGCAATTTATGATTAAGACGAGCTTCTCTTAAAGTCTTTAGATGCCACAATTGCTCACCTCTCGAGATGGAAATGACTAAACTCAATTAGACGAGGTATATCTAGAAGAACTCACTTATAATACTTATAGAACTTCACGACTAAGGATAGCAACCTCTTAGTGTCTAATGTCCACACTTGTTCTCCTTTCGGAACACAAATGATGGAAGTTATCTCCCAAGGTGGAATTTGTCTCCAAACTTCTCATTGCACTTGTTCGCCTTATCATTGCTACTTACCCTCCGGATAGTTGACGATTGAGGTTGGCCAAACGATAAACATAACTCAACTTATGGAATAAGAATTATATGTTGATCTTCTTATTAAGAACTTATCACAACCCTAAACTACTAAAAACACATTGACAAATGAAAAATTAAGAAATGATGGATTGAAAAGGTATAAACATGTAATATATTAACAAGTGTATGCCTTAGGCTAGTTGAACAATATGAACATCATATATCACAAAGAAATATAAAAATGGAAAGAAAAGAGGAGAAAATGTTACATGTTAGAGGGAATGGAAAATGGAATCTTCACCACTCAGACTCTAAGCTCTCACTTACAGTATGATCGGAGAAGAAGAAGAAGAAGGAAACATTTATAGATTGTGGGAAGGCTAGTTCTTTCCACCGTTCTCTCTAGGGTTTGGTTGGTCTATTCAGACTTCTCTAACCATACAAACTCTCTTTTCTGGTAGAGATGAAGTTCTTTTATAGGCATCTTTTTGGCATGAAATTTCTATTATTCTGATCATGTCAGCCCTGATAGCAGCATTGTCACCTTACATCAACTTCAACTACCATTCTTGTCATTTAACAAATCACTTCTTGCATTGTTATTTGGTCTTCTCGTGAAAGGCCTACGATTTGCTATTTTCTTCTTTTTTTCATAAACCTGCGTTTAGACACTGAAAAATACGTAAAAGATGGATGAAACTTTATGTAAAGTCTGCTTCTAAATAATTATATATTTACATCATAAGTTACGTGTTTTGACACTTTTACCATTCATTTCAGTCCCATTATTCTATCTAGCAGGCCATAATAACTTATATTTTTACAAGTTATCACACGCGAGAAAGGTTCACTAGAAGAAAAGAGTGGTAATTAGAGTTGATATGACTTGACAATGGCAACGTTTTGCGCTGACATGTTCAAAATGATTGAATTTTTTTGTCGAAAGTTGCTTATAAAAAGACTCCAACTTTACCAAGTTGAGAATTCCGGCTTCAAGAGAAGTCAAATGTCTGAATGGACCGACTGAATGTCTGAATGGGTCAACCCTTAAAGAAGGGTGTAAAGGAGTAGCTTTTCTACCGTCTGTAAATATCTTTCTTATTCTTCTTTGTTCAGTCCGTACGTGATAGCTTAAGGTCTAAGTAGGAAAGAGCTCATTTTTTCACTGCCCCTAACTTATCATGTTTATTTTTGTACATTTCATTTTTGTATTTCTTTGCAATGTATTTGTTCATATTGTACAGTGGCTTAAGCTCTACATTATTTAATATATTGTATGTTTATACCTTTTCAATCCATCATGTCTTTACTATTTGTCCGTTGATGTGTTATCCGTAGTTGAAGTCTGAGATAAGTTTTTTATTAAAAAAAAACTTAACTTATAACACTTACGCGTTAGTTGAGCTATGGTTATTACTTGGTTAGTGTAAATCGTCAACTACTCGAGAGAGCAAGTAGCAAGGATATGGCTAATGCGCCCAAAAAAGGAGTTTGGAAACAAACCCCACCTTAACGAGATAACTTCCATCATTTGTGTCCCGAAAGGAGAACAAGTGTAGGTATTTGGCACTGGGACATTGTCACCCTTAAAAGAGAAGTTCTATAAGTCTTGTAAGTAAAATCTTCTAGATATAACTCGTTTAATCAAGTCTGATCAGTTGCATCTTGAGAGGCAAGCAAGTGTAGCGTTTAAAGCACCAAGAGGTGCTAGCCTTAATTACAAGCTAGTTAATTGAGTTGTATCGCATAAGGACTATGCATAGCTTTATCACTGATAACGTAGAGACCTTCTTTCACCCTTTCTTATATACAAGTTAGTTTGCATGTCCATCTCATTTTCACTTTAATTCTCCTTTACAGATTCTCTAGTGTAGATAAGTAGATATAGTTTAAACTTACACTTCATTACATTGTATAGACAGAAAAGATATATCGTCTGAATGAGGAGTAAGCTCTAGAACTAAGCTTTGATATCAATTCTCTGTGTTCAACCTTAGATTACCCAAGAAACCTATTGTTTCTCTTATACTTGGACAAGCAATAGAAAAACTTGTACTCAACGAGAACTTAACATTTACATAAAAATGAGATACATAGTGAGCATTATGCATGCAATGATCATGGTCAATGACCTACCACGTAGATTTAGAGATACACATACAAAATATTACACACTCTAAGTCCGAACAAGCCAAATCCTAACAATCAAGCTTTTGGCAAGAATGACCAATGTGCCACTGTATTAGTTAGGATAAAGTGGGGAACGAGGTTACCGCATTCTTATAGCACATAGGTACAGGAGTGTAGGATGTCGTCTCTATGGTAGTCTTAATTGTTGAAACTATTGTCGAAGTCCTTCCAGTTGATGTTGAGCTATTACTAATGAGGAAGCTTGCACGTTAGGGTTGGAATATGTCAAAGATTCACCAACCTCAAATGTTTAGTGAATTTGAGAATTCTTAACATCGGGATGATGACTAAGGGTAGTGGGTGACATGGCATATAGATTTGACAGCAGAAATGGTGGTTACCGACTGAGATCAGGCAGCAATACATGAATCGAGGCATAGAGAGTAACACAGATCGAGGATGAAGAAGAGAGTTGCACAGAAGGGACGACTGACGCTGTCTGAGGATCGACGCATGTAGCTCCGACGGCGACGCGTGGGCAACGCGTAAGATTTGTTTGGTGACGTGGACGATGACAGAATCGTCGGGTTTACATTTTCTAGCGTTGTCTGAATGCAACAAAACCATTTGTCCATGGCAGTACTGATCCAAGCATTGACGACAGCGCTAAAACTATCGGTTGTCTCCTTTGTTTGATTTTCATCACTAGTTATATTGTTTAGGGTTTGTCCAATATCCCGCTCTAATACCATATTGAAAGTAGAGACAAAGAACACAGATTTACATGGAAATCCAAGTACCGGAAGAAAAATCACAATATTTTGTTTTTATTATTATTTTTATATTAAAAAAGTAAAAAGAGAAAAAATATTTATAACCAACACGAGTCTAATTAAAAGAATAAAAAACTAGGATAAAGTAAACCTGAATTGTCCATGAAATTTCATCAAGACCCAAGCCCATTAATTCTAACCTTTAAGCTTGAGTACTAGGGGCTAAATGATCATGAATTTAACTCCAAAAAATTATATTATTATAAATTTAAAAATACAAAGCTAAACTGTTACACATTCAAGTGCAAAGGATTAACTCATTAGTAGATGAAAGTTTGAAGTTCGTTTTTTAGATAATTTGAAAACAGAAATTTGTGTTTGGTAACGTATTTAAAATTTGACTTTTAATTTAAAATCTGTTTGATACTATGCATTTTTAAATCATAAAACCAATTATATTTATACACATGAGTATGACTTATTTTAAAAGAAAAAAAATTGTGTACTTGTTGTGTTGTAATTTTCTACAATTTATTGTAACGCATATTATCTTTTTTAGAAAATAAATTAAGTTTATCACGTCACATATTAGCTTATAAGAATAATTTCCATCAAGAGCGAGGTTTGATTTAATTAGACTAA
>JBBPDI010000020.1:18211259-18224552 GCA_037974545.1 Cucumis variabilis
CTCACCCCAGTTCAGTCAGTTCAAAATAGTTTATCAATTCAACCTACAGTACCCTACCTATGCCTTAACATAACCGTTAACAACCCACAATTTAATTAATTCAATGTCCTCAGTTCAGTCATCATGACTAAATTTACATATCAGTAAATTCATCTTAGTTCGGTAAGAATCCATACAGTTAATCACTCATGACTAAATTCACATATCAGTAAATCCATCTTAGTTCGGTAAGAATCCATACAGTTAATCACTCATCACATTTAAGTTCACATGTCAATAAACTCGTCTAAGTTCAGTAAGAATACATACAGTTAATCATTCATCACATTTATGTCCACATATCAATCAACCCGTCACAGTTCAGTCAAATCAATCAACCATACACTATCCATTCTTTAACATAACAGTAAACCATCATCAGTTCAGTCAATACAACATTTTTAATTCAGTCAATCCATCAACACATTTAAAAACTACGTAAAACAATTAAATCCTTTTAACCCCTCCAACCTACGCTTAGCAGTCATGTTCTTTGTTTCATTCAAATCCACCCATAACAATATAACAGTCAATTCATTTTAAACATTGAAATCAACATATAAGTCCAGTAACAGGAATCCTTTACCTCACTTTTATGCAAGTTCTTCAATCCAACTATACCCAATAAATCAAATCCCAAGAAGTGGAGAATCGAACCCCTACGAAGTTTACTGCAAAACTCAAGGATCCTTACACTAAATCACCAATATCGCCTTCAAGAATAAACAATAATTCAACCAATTAATCAGACATCACATCTCAATGTTTCTAAAATGCAGAACCTTATAACCCTTCAATTTTATCCTTACCAAACTAACTTACAACAGAGGCAGTGGCGGCGTTTGAAGGTAACGCGAAGAAGAATGTGAAATCAACTTGAGCGTGGGTCGACTAGAGAAACTCCACCACACGAATCAGAAGGAGACGAATTCGGATCTTCCATCGGCTTTACTCGCGACGAAGATCGAAGAAGACGATAGACAGTGAAGACTGGCGGTCGATTAAGGAAGACTCAACGACGGCTACCGACAGTGAAGGAGAGGACGACAGACGGAAAATGAAGAAAATGAAGGGGGTCGACGACTGAGCTTCACGAACAGAGACAGACAAAGGCGTGGCGACTTTGTAGACGTTTCCCTCATGAACAAAATGACCGATGCGGAGGAGAGCTGTGCGAATATGGACAGGCACGGTGGCACAGACGAAAACGTGCAGCAACAACACCTTGTGACGAGCCATTTTAGTTGGGGGGTTTGGGTATCAGCGGCGCTGGTCGACGGAAAGGCACCAAATGGAGAGAGACGACCGACGACTAGGGTAGAAAAGAGAAAGAAAGGAAGAAGAAGGAGAGATGAGGGTTGCACGAAGAAGAAGAAAGAGGAAGGGAGAGAGAAATTATTTTATTTTTATTTTTATTTTACTTAATAATAATAACAATATATTATTATTATTATTTCTAATAAGAATTTCTTACCTATTCCTTTCCCTCCATAATTTCTTTTCTTTTCTCCAAATAAATTATTCATCAAACTAAAGTAATAAAATAACACTCGACAATTAAAAGAAATTTCAATAATAAAGTCATTTGATAATAAAAAAAATTACCTTAAGATTTGGGGTGTTACACCCAAATGGTTCCAATATGTTTTAATTCTCGCAGTTTCCGTCGAGCCAAAATTTTGACATTCTTGGGGAAAAACTGTGAGCGAAGTTCCTTCTTTAAACTATCCCAAGTATCTATCATGCAACGCCCTTCTTAAATATCCACATATTGTAATCTCCACCATAACTTTGCATCTTCACACAGATGCATGGTCGCCAATGTCACTTTGGCTTCTTCTGTAATGGTGTTCGTGGCCTTGAAGTATGGCTCCTCTAGTTGGAGCTTGATTTGCCGAGGTTTACCTTCGTGTTCACCTCTGGCGATTTCATTCCTAACGACATCTAGCGTGGCTTGAAAGTCCTCTGTCATGTCGTCTATCAATTCCATTATACTCTTCTGGGAGTTATTTAACTCGATAACCCGTTCTTCCATCTGGGCAGCAGAGCCCAACAAACAGTACCCACGCTCGTAGGTGACGTTTTCAGTTCTCATCACTCTTGACTTCAGAGTATCAACTCTAGCTAACAACTCGTTTATGGGTAATCTGTCAAGACGATCGGATACCGCATCAATGGCATCGACTTTCTTGGAAACTTCCTCAAGCCGCTTCTCAAGAAATCGGATGAAATCAGGAACTTCCACCAGGTGGAGCATCTGCTCTTCGATCCCCACCAATCGCTCGTTATGGGTCTTACCTGTCTGCTTCACAGTCGACATCTTTCTGTCTCAACAGTCACTAGGCCAATTTAGCTCTAATACTACTTGTCACAATCGTAACGTTTCAACCTCGAGACAGACGATTGTGCGACACTTGTTTTACCTCGATGAACAAGTCAATCGATCAAAATCCAAAAGTCGTGAACAAAGTCAACGTATAATGTAACATTCCTTCACGATCTTGGAAAATTTGTTTATAAAACGTGAGAAAGAATTAAATACATTGAAATCGACATCAGAATAAGTATTAAAGACTGACAGTTGCAAGGAAAATGGTGCTTGCAAAGAGTACAATTAATGCTTGGGCGGGGATTCAACTGGTATGCCTCCTCTATAGTACATTTTGAACATTTTCAGTTCTGCCAGGCTTGCATATGAAAATGTCGAAACGTCACTTCCAAGCATATCGACCTATAATTGAAAGCAACTAGCTAAACTACGTAAAGACATTATAAATTGGAGGTATTCGGAATATATGGCCATAGGCAAACACGCCTTGAACAAGTATGACTGTGACACGCAGCACCACTCTGATGCTCAACCCATCTTGTTCAATGCCCAAAAACTGAGTTTTTGTCTAGAATGCTTCTTCCCACTTTTGATGTTAATAACAAAAAATGTGCAAGTGAAATGAGAAAATTTCTTCTACAAAGTTACTCACAATTGTCTTAAATATCCTACCTTCAAATTTCAACTTTAGAAATTAAGGAATGCGTTATGTAGCACTCAAGAACTTAGCACTGCTCAAATTTTCCAAAATAAATGATGTTGAATTTTCAGCTTTGTTAAGCTTGTGTGTAAGGTTTACTTCCAGCATGTTTGTAGGGATTAGGTTTCTAGATTATATTATCTAGGTTTTTTATGAACAATTAACCAACTTTTGTAACATTTCAAACAACCTTTGATATAGATTTGGTAAAAAATATCTAAAATTTCGTTAAACGATCACCTAACTTTTATTACACAATTGGTCAATTTTTCATCTACAATTATCATGCTTTTAATACATGGTCACCCAACTTTTAATACAAGATTGTTTAATTTTTCATACACGATCATCCAACAAGTGATTAATCGTTATGAAAAAATTTGTTAATCCAATTCTTTGTTAGATTGATGAGATTACCCATTCGGTCTCTATTGAGAGATACTTTCCTAGAATTGTATCTTTCCGGATCCATATAAGGTTTGTGATGTTATCAGGGGAAAATTTTCAAAGAAGCATATGGACGACCTTTGATATAAATTTTGTCCATTTTTTATTAAGGAAACTCAGAGAAAAAAATCAAATGTTATAAGCTTCAACATTTTGTGGAAGAAGGTAACGTTCACAATAGAAAACTTTAATATGATAACTGGTATATGGCATTCTAATGGACTAGTGGATAAGGGTACAAGTGGTGAGAGGCTCCGACACCTATTGTTTTCACCTAGGGTTAAAAAAATCTTGCAAGGAAGTAAAGGTTGCTTTTGAAAAAAACTACTTTGCCAACGATGAAGATGTTAAGGTTGCATTGACATTGTTTATTAAAGTGGCAATGATGGAGAAGGATAAGAAAACACAGTTTGATGTGAAGACTTTTGAAATAGTTAATGACATTGAAGTCAGTAGGAGTTATGACCAATCTTCTATATTCTATCAACATTTGGTGAGTAGTATGAAGACCATATTGGGCGAGAAGAAAGAATTTTACTACAAGAAGATAGAAAAAAACCTTAATCATCACACCTTTTACTATGTGAACGGGTTTGTACTTGCATTTCTAGTACATGTTCTCCTTTCAAATTCGTTTTATTTAATTTCTATTTGTTTTTTATTATCTTATTTTGTAGTATTGTTGTTTTTCATATTGTAGGCATGAGTTTACGAAATACTTTTGTCATCTAACAAATACATGTATCGTTACAAAAGTTAGCAAGAATCCAGTTCCATGAATCCTTTCCTGGAGATGTTTTTGTGCTTCGTCATACAAGAAGTTGGAAAGGGACATATTTCAACCAAAGAAGGTTAGTTCTCTTATGCTATAGTTTATTCGATTATGAATAATCACTATTGGCACTATCATGTACTTCGGTAGAGATGTTTAATTGTTTAAAATTGATCATCTTCGGGCGATTATCATTTCGAGACTTGTACTCACTTCATACGAGGAAGTACAAGGAGGGTCAATTAGTAGGTCACAATTTTATTTTAAATATTGAGTATGGACAAATAGATGACAATAATAAAGACGTTGTTGACAGTTCTCTTATTGGTTAACATTTGATGAATGTTGGTTTCAATTAAGGGGAGGAAGCAAACAATGAACGAAAACTGACTCGGATACACCAACCATTTGTAAACTACTCGTTGACTGAGTCGAACGTCGAGCTATCGAGCACAAGTGTGTCAGAACATCCTAAGGGTTAAACAATTCGCCAAACCTCAGACAAACATTTAAAATCCTAGAAAATACACAAGCATTCCAAGTCTTATAGATAGGTGAAAGAGGAGATATCTAAAGTTCATAAGAATTTGGAGAACCTTATGTTCCTTGTTATACAACAATATGCACTCATGATCCAACAAATTAATGAGTTGAAGACAATGGTACAACATCTAGTTGAGGTAATTTAATGCTTTTAATACAAGTACAGAAGTTTAAATAAGTGATGATTGAGCTTAACTAAGTGATCGCTTAGTATAACTAAATGACCACTTAGATTTACTAAGGAATCATTTAGTTAAACTAAATGATTGTTTGGCTAATGATCATGTGAAAGTTTATGATGATGTCACTAATCATGATGTTGTCACACCCCCACCCTGCACGCATCATGGACCTTGCGATGCGCTACGTGATGCGATCGGACCAACCCTGGCCCCTTAAAATGAAATGCCAAACACTCAACGTAGGTTCTAAACCTTTAACTTGATCACTTAGTTCTAATTCAAATAACTTATACAAACTTGATACTTAAACATTAGGTGACAAGAAATATAAATGCAAGATACCAATAACAAAGATTTCTTTTATTCCTTATGGAGAAATCTTATCATTCCTAACAATGGAGGCCAATGAGGCAATAGAGGCCAAGAAGCTATATGCAATTCTAATTATTTTGTTGTCAGCACATGGAATATAAGACACAAAATATACCAGTCAAATGATTTGTTGTGAGGCCAGAGTGAATTATCTTCCGCAATAAGATTACACACAATGAAGGTAGTCCAAGCAAGAAAAAGCACTAGGTGGTAAAAGGCTAAATAACCCCCACCGTAAGATATGCGCACTTGTCCAGAAAAATAATGACATCATTGCCTACGTAAGAAAGTCGATGAACGATTTAAACTCATCGCCCAATCCAAATCCAAGATAAGGATATGGCAGAGACACGTGACGTTTTAGTATTGAACCTCTTCCTGCTGCTAACAGCAGTAATCATTCTTCTATGGGTAGACTCCACCTGAAAAGGCTATAAATAGAAAAATTTCGGTCATTTTAAGTTTGTTTTTCCGACTATAAGTTTCTGTCAGAAAAATTTGAAGAATTCTGAAGCCTTAGATAATCAAATCAACTGAAATTTGACAAGGACCTACAAGCGAGTGCAAAAAGGGGAACTTGAGTTGAAGGCCAGACATAGACATTGGTTGTTTGTGATTGTGAGTAGTTATTCTTTGTAAAAAGAATTTTGAAAGTAGGCTTGAATGAATCTGTAAATGTGATTCTTTAATAGATTAGGATTATATGTCTTTTCCTCTATGTTTTCTAATTTCAAAATGTGTCATCCTATTCATGAACTGGACTTAGTTGTGTAGAAGTGAAATGATCATACCATGAGAAGTGACAACTAATGATTTGAAAATGCATATTGTGGTAACTCTTATAAGGAAAATAATTTCTTGCAAATGATCCCCTTGAAGAAAATATATTTGGAGATATCTCTTTGAATATGAGAATATGCCTAAAGCATTGTGAGTATGTATATAAATATGTGTGTGCATATATCCTGGTACTCTTATGATTGCTTGGATGGGAGAAATAATTGATCTCTAAGGTATACATAAGCTTAATAAAACTAAAATAGAATGACTCTTGTACCCTACGCTTGATGATCCTTAATTCTTGTTGTGTGATCTAAAATGGAATGCCTCATCCATGTTGTGCAATCTTGGATGGGATGCACTTTGCTTGCTGTGTGATATGGCACTTTGCTTGCTGTGTGATATGGATAAAGAAATTGAAAAGGCATGCTAAAGGTGTTAAGTTTACTCTGCATAACTACAACTTGGCAAAAGAGTGTGGTAAATGTTTGAGCCAAGGCAAGGGTAAAAAAACTTAATTCAACTTACGGAATGATTTTGCGGGTTAATTATGCAGCAGGCAAGAAGACCTGTGACGCGAGATGACTTGTGATGATGAAATCAAAGTATGACTATGTTTTAAATTACATGTTATTATGTTGCCTCTATTTGAATGATCTGAATTTATTGGATAAAAGAGCCCACTCATTAGACAATTTTTTCTAACCTTTTAAATGTTTGTCTTACTCCCCCTCCCCCTCTTCCCAGGTAGCGAAGAACATCCAGCATTGAACTTGTTATCTTGATAGTCTATCGTGCCTCCTTAATAGCATCATTTTGATAGTGGCCACTGTCATCTTGCAGTTAGTATAAAAGCTAGGCGAGAAGAGTTTAGACGTTGCTAAGTTGCATTTTGTTCTCTAAAGAGAAACTTTATGTTAAATACCAAAATTACTCTTATTTTGAAAATCAATGAAGTTGTCTCATTTCATATTTATTCATATTTCGTGTTTAAACTTTACTTGTAGTACTTATCTCCTCTTACTAGACACCCAACATTTACCTTAAGGGGGTTACACGATGGGTGTCCAGGTGGCTTGCATCCCCTTAGTCGCTGAGAGTGACTGTAGAGGGTGACGTGACATTTGCAGCGCTAGAATCCAAAATCAGTGGTTCTTCCCATCAACACTAATAAAACGGAAGAACTGAGGTATACATGATTGGACAGTGAAACCTAAAGTAGCAGGGATGAGATCGATTTGATTCCCGTGTGGATTAGGTAGTTAAAAAGGTCCAGCAGACACACTCACATACGCCCCCCACCTTGTATTCTGTTTGTCATTGGGATAGTGTTTCTTATCTCCTAAGGAACGATCATGTAACTTTCAACATTGTTCTTTGATATGCAATTATTTTTTACAATCCTCACAGACATAAATTGGTTTTCCATTGTGCTTGTCACTGCCACTGATCGAGGACCTCGCACTCAAAGTAATAGAGTCAATAGAAGGACTTTTTAAAATACTCATAACACTTGTGCGATCCTCCTCGAGGCGAATTTCAGAAAAAACTTCCATCAGAGAGGGAATTGATCTCTAGCCTAGTATACGCCCTTAAACTATATCAAACTTAGGATTAAGACCAGCAAGAAATTCATAAATTCTGTCAATCTCTTATATTCTAGAGTATTACAAACCATCACTGAGACTGCTCTAGACTAATTCTCTGTATAAGTTCATTTCCTACTAGATAAGAGAAATTTTGTTAAAAAATGATGTGACATCCATTGTTCCTTACTTGCATTCATGAATCTGCTTCCTTAGCGTGTATGAGCGAGAGATATTCTGACATTTGGAGTAGAGTGTTTGGGTCGTATCCCAAATATCTTTGGTTGTTGTAGCATACACTAATGACTTGTCAATCTGGGGTTCCATACTGTTAATCAATATGGATCGAAGAAGAGAGTCCTCTCTCTTCTTGTACCATTCCTGTGGGTGGGTCGTCCAGTAGAGGACAAGGTATTTTCCTTGTTAAAAAGTCAAATTTATGTCGTTCTTCCAGGATCATTTTCACTAACTGATACCATGAGAAATAGTTATTGTCATTCAACTTACTGTGTGATAACTTGTAGAAATACAAGTTATTATAGTCTTTTAGATATAATAATGAAACCAAAATGCATAGTAAGTGTGTCAAAATGCATAGCTTATGTTGAAAATTCACAAAAAATCAAAAATACACTCTACATCAGTCTTTAAGCCTATTTCACTGTGCTTTTAGTGTCTTAACGCAGGATTATGAACAAAAAAAAAGATAGTGAATCATAGAGGAACTTGTGCAAAGGCTACGTGAGAAAAGCATTTAGAAAGTACAACTTCTAGGCAAGATCCACATCAACACGCTAGTTATGCGTGTGTATTTTCGTTAACCAACGGCACCAAAAACTTAATTCTATGAGAGTTGTGACGCGCAAGTTAACTTAGGACTTAAGGAAGCAAACAAATACACAATTAATTCTGTGTGATAAGTTGTTGGTCATGATCACTATAGGCGAAGTACTCACTATATACCCCTTTATCACGAAATTCTTAAGTCCTCACATAGTACAAGTTTTCCTACTGCTTGCTCAAATATAAGCAAAGCAATAGATTTATTTGGGTGATCCAGGGTCGAACACAGAGAGTTGCTATCAAAGCTTAGTTGTAGAATTTACTCATCATTTAGGTGGTGTAAAAGATTTAATTAAATAACATATAAACAAATCAAAACTTCCTACATATGTATGCCTAAAGAATTTGTAAATGGGGATAGATGGATATGAAATGGAGATGTGAACTAACTTATGTGCAGGAAGGAGATGAAGGAAGGTCTACGCATTATTAGGTGATTAAGCAATGTGAAAGCCTTGATGCGATATAACTGGCTTAACCAATTTATGATGAAGACAAGCTTCTCTCGAAGTCTTTAGATGCCACAATTGCTCACCTCTCGGGATGCAAATGACTAAGCTCGATTAGGCAAGGTATATCTAGAAGAACTCACTTATAATACTTATAGAACTTCACGACTAAGGATAACAACCTCTTGGTGCCTAATGTCCACACTTGTTCTCTTTTCAGGACACAAATGATGGAAGTTATCTTCCAAGATGGGATTTGTCTCCAAACTCCTCATTGCACACATTTCCCTTATCCTTGCTACTTGCCCTCTCGGATAGTTGACGATTGAGACTGGCCAAACGATAAACATAACTCAACTAATGGGATAAGAATTATATGTTGATTTTCTTATTAAGAACTTATCACAACCCTAAACTACTAAAAACACATTGACAAATGAAAAGTTAAGAAATGATGGATTGAAAAGGTATAGACATGTAATATATTAACGAGTGTAGGCCTTAAGTCAGTTGTACAATATGAACATCATATATCACAAAGAAATATAAAAATGGAAAGAAAAGAGGAGAAAATGTTACAAGTTAGAGGGAATGGAAAATGGAATCTTCACCACTCAGACTTTAAGCTCTCACTTACAATATAATTGGAGAAGAAGAAGGAAACATTTACAGATTGTGTGAAGGCTAGTCCTTTCCACCGTTCTCTCTAGGATTTGGTCGGTCTATTCAGACATATTGGTCGTCTCTGCCCATACAAACTCTCTTTTTTGGTAGAGATGAAGTTCTTTTATAGGCATCGTTTTGGCATAAATTTCTATTATTCTGATCATGTCAGCCCTGATAGCAGCCTTGTCACCTTACATCAACTTTAAATACCATTCTTGTCATTTAACAAATCACTTCTCGCATTGTGATTTGATCTTCTCGCAAGAGGCTAGTGCAATTTGCTACTTTCTTCTTTTGTTCATAAGTCTGCGTTTAGACACTGAAAACTACATAAAAGAGGGATGAAACTTTATGTAAAGTCTGTTTCTAAATAATTATGCATTTACATCATAAGTTACGCATTTTGGCACTTTTACCATTCATTTTCGTCCCATTATTCTACCTAAGATATCATAATAACTTGTATTTTTACAAGTTATCACACGCGAGAAAGGTTCACTAGAAGACAAGAGTGGTAATTAGAGTTGATATGACTTGACAATGGCAATGTTTTGCGCTGACATGTTCAAAAGGATAAAAGTTTTTTGTCAAAAGTTGTCTATAAAAAGACTCCAACTCTACCAAGTTGAAGAGGCCGGCTTCAAGAGAAGTCAGATGTCTGAATGGATCGACTGAATGCCTGAATGGGTCAACCCTTAAAGAAGGGTGAAAAAGAGTAGTCTTTCCACCGTATGTAAACGTCTTTCTTATTCTTCTTTGTTCAGTTCGTATGTGAAAGCTTAAGGTCTAAGTAGGGAAGAGCTCATTTTTTCACTTCCCCTAACTTGTAATGTTCATTTCTGTATTTTTCATTTTTGTATTTCTTTACAATGTATTTGTTCATATTGTACAATGGCTTAAGTTCTACATTCTTTAATATATTGCATGTTTCTTTTCAATCCATTATGTCTTTACTGTTTATCTGTTGATGTGTTATCCGTAGTTGAGGTCTGAGATAAATTTTTTATTAAGAAAAAAAAACTTAGCTTATAACACTTACACGTTAGTTGAGTTGTAGTTATTACTTGGCCAGTGTAAATCGCCAACTACTCGAGAGAGCAAGTAGCAAGGATATGGCTAATAAGCCCAAAAGGAGAGCAAGTGTTGCGAGATAACTTCCATCATTTGTGTCCCAAAAGGAGAACAAGTGTAGGTATTTGGCACCAAGACATTGTCACCCTTAAAAGAGAAGTTCTATAAGTCTTGTAAGTAAAATCTTCTAGATATAACTCGTTTAATCAAGCTTGATCAGTTGCATCCTGAAAGGCGAGCAAGTGTAGCGTTTAAAGCACCAAGAGGTGCTAGCCTTAATTGCAAGCTAGTTAACTGAGTTGTATTGCATAAGGGTTATGCATAGCTTTATCATTGATAACATAGAGACCTTCTTTCACCCTTTTTTATATACAAGTTAGTTTGCATGTCCATCTCACTTTCACTTTAATCCTCCTTTACAGATTCTCTAGTGTAGATAAGTAGATATAGTTTAAACTTACACTTCATTACATTGTATAGATAGAAAAGATATATCGTCTAATGAGGAGTATGCTCTAAAACTAAGCTTTGATATCAATTCTCTGTGTTTGACCTTGGATTACCCAAGAAACCTATTGTTTCGCTTATACTTGGACAAGCAATAGGAAAACTTGTCCTCAACGAGGACTTAACATTTATGTAAAGATGAGATACATAGTGAGCATTATGCACGCAATGATCATGGTCAATGACCCACCACGTAGATTTAGAGATACACATACAGAACATTACAAACTCTAAGTTTGAACAAGCCAAATCCTAACAATCAAGTTTTTGGCAAGAACGACCAATGTGCCACTATATTAGTTAGCATAAAGTGGGGAATGTGGTTGTCGAATTCTTATAGTACATAGGTACAGGAGTGTTGGATATCGTCCCTATGGTAGTTTTAATTGTTGCAATCTGTTGTCGAAGTCCTTCTAGTTGATGTTGAGTTATTACTGATGAGGAAGCTTGCACTTTAGGGTTGGAATATGTCGAAGATTCACCAACATCAAATGTTGAGTGAATTTGAGAATTCTTAACATCAGGATGATAACTATGGGTAATGGGTGGCGTGGCATATAGATTTGATGGCAGAAATGGTGGTTACTGACTAAGATCAGGCAGCAATACATGAATCAAGGCATGGAGAACAACACAGGTCAAGGATGAAGAAGAAAGTTGCACAGAAGGGACGGATGACACTATCTAAAGATCAGCACAATTAGCTTCGACGGCGACGCTTGGGCAACGCATGAGATTTGTTTGGCGACGTGGATGATGACAGAATCGTCTGGTTTACATTTTCGGGCGTTGTCTGAATGTAACAAAATCATTTGTCCATGGCAGTACTGATCCAAGCATTGACGACGGTGCTAAAACTAGCCGTTGTCTCCTTTGTTTGATTTCCATCACTAGTTATGTTGTCTAGAGTTTGTCCAATATCCCGTTCTAATACCATATTGAAAGTTGAGACAAAGAACACGGATTTACATGGAAACTTGAGTGTCGAAAGAAAAATCACGATATTTTGTTTTTATTATTTTTCTATATTAAAAAAGGTAAAAAAAAATATTTATAAACAACACGAGTCTAATTAAAAGAATAAAAAACAAGGATAAAGTAAATTTGAATTGCCCATAAACTTTCATCAAGGCCCAAGCCCACTAATTCTAACCTTAAGCTTGAGTACCCGGGGCTAAATGATTATGAATTTAAATCCAAAAAATTATATTATTATAAATTTAAAAATACAAAGCTAAACTGTTACACATTCTAAGTGCAAAGGATTAACTCATTAGTAGATGAAAATTTGAAGTTCGTTTTTTTAAGATAATTTGAAAATAGAAATTTCATGTGTTTGGTAACATATTTAAAAATTGACTTTTAATTTAAAATCTGTTTGATACTATGTATTTTTAAATCATAAAACCAATTATAGTTATACACATGAATATGACTTATTTTGAAAGAAGAAAAAAAAATTGTGTACTTATTGTTTTGTAATATTCTACAATTTATTGTAACGCATATTATCTTTATTAGAAAATGAATTAAGTTTATCACGTCACATATTAGCTTATAAGAATAATTTCCATCAAGAGCGAGGTTTGATTTAATTAGACTAAGAAAAACTGAGGCAAATTAGCAAATGAATTGTATTCTACAATCTACATAAACAGAGCAAAATTTAGCTGTATGTACAAAGGAGTATTTATTAAAGCAAACACTTTATAGCATTAATGTTTAAACCAAGTCAATTCGGTTAGCTCTACACAAGCCATTTTCACAAGTAGCTGCATTAATCTTGTCTACAAAGTAATTAGTACACATAAAATATATAATGGATTGCATTACATGCAAGGGCAAAACGTCAAATATGAAGAGTGTAGGGTATGATGACACCCTTTTTCACTTTCCAAAGCACAGTGGTTATTGCTGGTTTTGCTGCCTCTGCTGGCCAAAATTAGGGTGAGTTTGTTGCATATTTTGAAGTGGTACCATACCTGATTGTAGAGACTGGGCATTTGC
>JBBPDI010000020.1:18266912-18283893 GCA_037974545.1 Cucumis variabilis
CTTACATTTCTCTAAATGTCTTTTTAAATTAGTTGTACCATTTCTTTTGGAATCACAAGCATATGAAGTCCCACAATATTTACAAGCAGCCGTAGGATATTTAAGATCACATCCTTCTACTTTTATAAAATGTTCCCATATCAATGATCGTGGTTTAATCGATTTTCTTTTTCCTAACACTGGACTAGAAGAACTTTGTTTTAAAGTTTTGTCTATAGAGAATGAAGTCATCCTAATAATCATCAAACAAAACAAACAAAAAAACACACAATTTTTAACTAATAATCATCAAAGAAAACAATAAGTAAAGCTGGTAAAATACAAATGCACCAAATTTCACATTGAAGAAAATATCTATTCTTTTATAATTGAGAACCTTTCCGAAGTGAATCTAAGTAGGCATGCACATAGAGAGATTAAAGGAATTGAAGAGAATATGTGTGTCCTAACAGGAATATGACAGGAGTGAACAAAATGCTTTATAAAAGATATGTATTATTGTATAAAACTTCTGTTGCTCAAATGGTCAATTTTTAGAGAACTCATTCTAAAAAGAACCTTAGTCTCTCCCTAAAGATAAGAAATTCTTCATAATTAAATTGGTTTTAGGTTTCCCTAAAGTAGTGTAGTATGTTCGAATTGAATTTAGACTTCAATAAACTAACTCACAAAATAGTAGCCACACACATGGAAGAATTTTTGCTTCAAACATACTTTTTTGTCAAATCAGAATGAAGAACAAGCAATACAATAGGTGCGACAACCTTGGCAAAGAATGCTTCAAGAGCTTAAATAGCAAACTGAAGAAAAATATTCACAGCAACCACACAATAGCAACCTCTTATGTACATATCCACCCAAGGCAGTCAATAAATATATACACAAACACATAACATCAAACATAAAATTATGAACAAAACTCGAACTTAGAACAGAATTGCATTTCAATAAGCTCAGCTACCCAGGTTCAATTCAGGAAAAAAAATTTAAAAAAAAAAAAGAGGAAAGAGAGTAAAGGAAAAGAGGGAAAAGGTTTGAAAATCATGTAAGAAAAGAGGAGAAAATTTACCCGCAATTTTGATCCAAGAAGAGTAAGAGAAGATCCACAATGAGAATCGAGATGGCTTGACCTGAAAATTTTGCAGTGAAAGGAGAGAGGAACCCACAGAGAACGGAGAATCGAAGATTGGGCTTTCGAACGAACCCACAGAGAACGGAGAATGGTGAATGGCAACGAACGAAGAACGAACAATGGAGAATGGAGAATGGAGAATGGAGAACGGAGAATGAACCCACGTGAACAAACCCATGACGAACGGAGAATGGCCGACGAACTCGTGTAGATGGAGGAAGACGAACGAAGGAGGAAGACGAAGGAATGGGTTTAATTTTATTTGAAGTTTTTAACCTAACTAATTTACATTTGAACCGAACCAAACCGACTCAACTCAATTCTGTTCGATTGGTAATAATACTGTTGAAGCCCAATCCAACCCGAACCAAATCGATTCGAATCGGTTCGATTTGAATTTTTTCACTCCTAGTATTTGGAGTGAAGGAATTAGAAATTTGAATTTCTGATGCCTGTGTTTGGGGTGCTCGTTTCGAATTCTAGGCTTAGCCAATCTTTTTTTTTATGAACTATACATCTTAAATTTACCATGTATCAAATTTAAATTGATTTTTAAAATATATTTTGTACCTACAATTCATTTTCTTGACTTTATTGATTTTCACGACAATAAAAAAAATGTATAACATTCAAGAACAATAATTTTGATTACAGTTGCATTAACATGAATGGATTAATTAGGAATATTACAAATTATTCACAAAATATAACAAGTCATGTAATCAGATGGAGTTTACAAAAGTTTCAGTTAAGCAAAACATCAAAAATGGTTTAATAGGTATCAAAATAAGCATAGCAAAAGGTCATGCAAAAGCGAAAGTAAAAAAGAGTTACAATTAGTCATAGTTATGGTAGACTCTTATGATACCCATACAATATCATATTTAAACTGCTTTTATAAGAGTTTAAATAAAAATGAGTTTTTTTTTATGTTTAAAATAACATTTTTTTTTCTTAAGTCAATCTAAATAAGTTATAAGTCTTTTAGTTAAAGTGACAAAAAAATAAAAAAATAAAAAAGGAAAGTTTTTAAAAACAGTAAATTTTACAAAATATTTACAACTTATACCAAATTCTATCACTGATAGTCATTGATATGTTATAGTGATAGAATCCAAAATTTTGCTATAGCTTGTAAATATTTTAATTTATTTTGCTATTTTTAGTAATGCCCCAATAAAAAATGTATATTAAAATGAGACATTTTTTAAAA
This sequence comes from Cucumis variabilis, assembly GCA_037974545.1. Classification (NCBI taxonomy): domain Eukaryota; kingdom Viridiplantae; phylum Streptophyta; class Magnoliopsida; order Cucurbitales; family Cucurbitaceae; genus Cucumis; species Cucumis variabilis. Next base: position 18,269,258 of record JBBPDI010000020.1, read on the forward strand.
TAATAAAATAAATTAAAATATTTACAAGTTATAGCAAAATTTTGGATTCTATCAATAATAGTCTTCTATCACTATAACATATCAATGACCATAATGATAGAATTTGCTACTTTTTAGAATTTCCCTATTTAAATCCTAAATTTTTTATGTTATGTATAATATACTCTTAAAACTTAAAAATATGCATAATCATGTGTTTTAAAATCTAATTATGTGTCAAATATATTCAAACTTTTAAATTTTTGTAATCTATTTTCTTCAATTTTACTTAGTTGAGGGGATTCATATTTTTACCATACAAAAAATGATAAAACAAAGATGAGAATAGAAGTTTTAAGGGGCATTTTTTTTAAAATAGTAAAATAAATTAAAATATTGACAAGTTATAGCAAAACGATCACTATAGAAAAATTATATTTATTTGAATCAAAATATACTGTTTTTTATTTTTCATTTCTTTTTCTTTTACATATACAAAAAAAATTATATTTATTCGCTCAAAATAATAAGAAATTTCACCAACTATTTGACTAAAAAAATCTTATTTAATACATAAAATTATAAAACAAACTTTTACGTTTTTTAATCAAACCAATTCAAATTATTTCAATTTTAATTTATTTGACTTGTCATTCAAAAATTATAATAATAATTTTTATTATTATTAAAACATTTTTAAATGAAGGTAAAAGTAGCCATTTAATTTTGAGAACTAAAATTAAAAGTAAAAAGTAAAAAACGAAAGAGAGAAATTTTGTATGAAGATGAACACTTATTCACAGATTACTTGTTAACATTTATTTTTAATTTTGAGATTTTTTTATATTACAGCCTTCTAAATTTATTATTATTATTTAGATCATTTTTAAATTTTATTATTTTTAAAACATATAAATTCAAATATTTGATAGAATTTGAAATTTCAAATATTTAATAGAATCAGAAATTTCGTTTTACATTCATGTGAAATTTCGTTTTACATTCATGTGAAATTTCCATAAAAGAGTCTACTAAACAATTACAATGAAGACTCTGAAAAAAATATTAATTGTGAGAAATGTTATTTCTTGAAAGATGGTTACTTTAAAACTATAATATTTTGTGAATAATTTTTAAACTTATTTTTGAAAAATAATATTATAACAATAACTTTAAGGGCTAAGTTAAAAAATGGAAGAATGTTGTAATTTTTCGAATTTTTAATGTATTTTGGTTTAAAATAAATATTTTACCAAAGAATTAGAATCTTTAAAAATAGGTAATTTTGGGCAAAGTCGTGGACCCGTCCACCACAAGGTGGCCGTGTGGGCCCTACACCATTCTTTTTTATTCATTATTTATAAATAATATATATTATGTGTGGACCCCACGTCTTATTATTTTTTATTATTTTATATATATACTAATTCACGTACCCTCAAATTTTAAAAATATATTTACTTATTAAAATTAATATCTTTTCAATTTTAGTTTTTTTTTCTTTCATTCTTTTTTTTATATTAAATATCTCAATATTTAATTTTTCTTATTAAATTCACATTTCATAATTTAATTTGATTATTTGTTAATCAAAATTTGAACATTGTTAAACAATGCTTCTACTTTATCAAAAATTGAGATAGTTGATACCACGAACTAATTAGAAAATTTTAAATTATAAAAAAAAAATGAAGAGATATATCGATGAAAAAGAGTTGAAGAAAACTCCTATATAACAATAGGAAAAGAAAGATGTTACAAAGTTTTTAAAATTTAAAAGTTTTGATATTTCAATAATTAAATATAATAAATGATCGTTAATTTATTTTTATGTCCTTGTTTGTAAAAATTAAATAACTTATAAAAATTAAATTTTTTATTACTTACATTTTTTTTTACATTATTTATGTGTAAGTGTGAAGGAATTTAATTTATATATGAATGGAGAAGATTGTATTTAAAGATTATATTTACAAAATTTATGTAAGAATGTACTATATTTAACTATATGTTTTAATTGTCTATAAATTAGTTCTCAATTTTTGTTTTAATTTATAATCTATGGTGGTGTTGAATAAGAAATTTTGAGACCAATCACAAATTGTATTTATTAAATTAATGATGAAAATACAAATAATTAAATTTGGGACTAATTAAAAAATTGATATGTGTCATAAATTAAAAATTGAAGACATAATTGGCCAATTCTGATAATGCCACATGTTTTCATCATAATTGTTGGATCAAGTTAATTATTTTGGTCAAGTTAAATATTATTTACTTGAGCTAAGTTCAATTGAACAAAAAAAAAAATAAGCTTAATTTATCCCCAAGGCTACATATGATCCAAATCTATGTGGTTGAGCTCATGGATCTGGTCTATGGACTAACCATGCTCAAGTCCATAAAGCCTACCAGAGAACTCGATAAATAGAGAAGGTCTCCTCAATTGCAGAGGGGGTGGGGGGTGATTTTGACTCCATAAAGTCTAGAGAGAATTACTTCTCCCAAGAGCTAGAAGACTCCCTAACTTTAGAAGTCGGTCACCTTCGAAGATTGAAGCTCCTTTGAAGATACAAACTTTCTTCCAAGACTCCAACTTCAAGAACATCACGTGCTCCACTTCCTCAAATCAAGCGTAGGCGTTCAACTAACTTTAAGAACATCATGTGCTCTATTTCCTTTAAATCAACCGTAGGCATTCAATCGAGAATCAGAGGATCAAATTCTAGAGATCGAACGACATTGCATCAAATCAACACAAGCACAACATTAACACAAGTTCAACTCCACGAATTAAATTTCTTCAAAAATCTCGTGTGAACAAATTGGCACGTTAGTGGGACATCTCTACCTCTCATCTCTCTCTCGAAACTCAAATCAATAAACCAACTAATGACATTAAAGAAAGTTGCATCTAAATCTTCTGTTTAAAGCGATGCTTACACGAGACCTATCATTTGTAGTCGCTCACTGGGAATCATCTAGGAGTAGGATCAAGGTTTTACCATTGTGCAAAGCATTCTTAAGCAACAGATGGAATCTTCTAAAGGTAGAAACATCATCAAAGAAAATCCTTTGTTCGATAACTCTACTGAAGTAGTGTCTGTCATGATGATTGATGTAACTTTTGAGGAAGATATGAGGGAGATGGAGAGGAAAATAAATTTCCTAATGAAAGTTCTCGAGGAGCGAGATCATGAAAATGAAAGCTTGTGAAACTGCTGAGTCGAGCAAAACTCATGTTGCCAAAGTTGATGATAAAGGAAAAGTTGTGTTGCAAGAAAATTAGGCACAGCAGTCCATCTCCCTCACCTCCTTGTCAGTCCAACAACTGTAGGATATGATCACAAGCTCTATAAAAGCTTAATATGAGGGTGTCACAAACTTCTTTTATGTACTCCAAGTTATATACCAAGAGAATCAATGACCTGCAAATACCTGTTGGGTACCAACCTCCAAAGTTCCAACAATTCAATGGAAAGGGAAATCCAAAGCAACACATTACTCACTTTATTAAAACATGTGATAACGTAGGATCAAGAGGAGATCAACTAGTCAAACAGTTTGCTCGAAACTTAAAAGAAAATGTTTTTGAGTGATATACTGATTTGGAGCCAAAAGTCATTGACAGCTGGGAACAACTGGAAAATGAGTCCAGCACAGGGCGCAATGTAAGCATGTTGGAGCTTACAAACACGAGACAACGAAAGGGAGAGCCAGTCATTGACTACATAAATTGATGGAGAGCTCTAAGCCTTGATTGCAAAGACAAACTCACAAAACTGTCTGTAGTGGAGATGTGCACCCAAGACATGCACTGAGAACTTCTCTATATTTTGCATGGGATAAAACCTCGTACATTTGAAGAATTAGCAACTCACGCCCATGACATGGAGTTGAGCATCACTAATAGGCGAATTAAAGATTTCTTAATCCCTAAAGTAAAAAATGGGAAGAATGAAATCAATGACACTAAAAAGATCGTAAATAGTGTCATTAATGAGTTTATGGTTGTTCATGAGTCTCCATTGAAATCTTTCTCCAAAAGAAAAGAAACAAAAGTTGAAAGGAAGCATGATGGCAAAGAAAAGTGTCGTTTAACTCATAAAAAAAGACAGGATAAAGTTTATCCATTTCCTAACTCTAATGTTGCAGACATGTTAGAGCAATTGCTAAACAAACAACTTATTTAGCTACTAGAATGCAAACGACCGAAACAAGCAGGAAAAGTAGATGATCCTAACTACTGTAAGTACCATCAGGTTAATAGTCACCATGTTGGAAAGTACTTCATGTTGAAGGAGCTGATTCTAAAGTTGACTCGTGAAAAGAAGATCAAGCTGGATATGGATGAAGTTGCTCAAACAATCATGTTACAGTTGAGATGACTTTAAGTGTTTCACCATTAACGCTGCTTTATGATCAAAGTGAAAGTTTGATTCAAATTGGGACTTTCGAACCTATACTTGTTTGATTCCAACAAAAGATCGTGACGATGGATTTTTAAAACAAAGAAGAACCTGGTGAGGATGATGACGAAGAATGGATAGTAGTGGCTCGTCGAAAAGGGAGGCAAAAAAATTCCATTCAAACGAAGTCACACTTCCATCAAAAACATAAAAAAGGAAGTAACTCTCACAAAAAGAAGGGAAAAGGAAATAAGAAGATGTGGAAGCCTAAACCCGTTAGAGGAAAAGCAAGGACATCCTGCAATCGATAACTTTGACAGAATTCCTACTAAGAAACTTCCTTGATGATTATCTAGAAGAAGTATTAGAGGTCCCTGCATGTCATGTTGTTAGCATAGTAGAAGTCGACAACCATTATGCATCTTTTAAAGAAGACGACAATCCAAATGAAATTAATCAAAGACAGAAGTCTTTGATTGTATAAAGCCTTCAACTACTCAATCTTCAGTCTTTCAAAGGTTGAGTATAGCCACGAAAGAAGAAGAAAACAAATTTTCAATGGCTACTTCCACTCAAACTTTAGCTTTCAAAAGGCTAAGTATCTCCACATCGAAGAAAGATCAACCTTCAACATCTGCTTTTGATCATCTAAAGATGTCAAGCGATAAACACGAAATAGAGATGAAAACTTTGAAAACAAACCATTTCATGAAGAAAACAATGACGATGAGATTCACAGTCGTGTCCCATCGCGCTGAAGAGGAAGTTATCTGTTGATATAAATACAGAAGGTTCGTCGACAGTGAAGCCAAGAGTTATTATATTCACCAATTATACAAATAAAAAAGGTGAACAAATCCTTGATAGGAAATATGAGCTGCTAACTATGCGAAGTTGCTTATTCCAAGAGCCTAAACTACATGGTGCTCCTTGTTAGACCCATTTCTAATTTGAGTAAGGAAGTAAAATTCGGCTAAGTATTAAGAAGTTGGCATTTGAACAAATCCATGAAAATGATTAAGCGATAAAATCTTTTATGGTTAATTATACGTTTTTGCAATTAAGTGGATAGTTCACGAAGAAGTGCGATATGAAGAGAAAAAATCTTCGCGAGAAGAACCAAGTGTTTCGTGGAGAAGAAGTCTGCGAGGAAGCCTTAGAGTTTAAGTTTGCGATAAGAGTTCTATGCGAGTAAAGTTGGTTAGTTTGCGTGGAAGATTTCTTATAGTAAAAATATAACCACGCGATAAGGTTATTCACGAGAAATGTTAAGTGGTTGAAGTTATTTGCGGTTTAGGTTAGACGAGAAGTAAGATCTGGTGAAGAAAATGTCAAATCTGATTTGATAGGGGTTAACGTGTAAGATTAAGCAGGAGCTGGCAAACTGAGAAGAGTTTATGCATGACTAAGTTAGTTTAAGAACTCTATAAATAAGAGGATTGGGTAACTAAAGAGGGAATGATGGGAGTTTTGTTGAAATGTTGAAGTGCTGCTGGTTTAGCCACGCAAGAAGAGGCTTGCGAGAAGAAAAAGAAGGATTTCTTTAGTAAAGTTTTGTGAGTGCTTCTCTCAAATGAATTTATGTTAAAAACTTTATATTGATTTCTCTTTACTAATTTGAAAGAAGAATTTAAATGAGAATGTTTCAAAGATATTTCTATGAAAAATTATGTTTTCTGATTTATAATGTTAAAGCTTGATTTGATGATTATAATTCAATACTATAAAATGGTTTTCAAACCATTAGTTGTTTATTAAGATGATGCTAACTTTTATGTGCACATAAAGAGTCAAGGCCACCATAGGGTGTACGAGCTAGATGGTGATAAAAAATTGGCTTGTGTTGAAAGAAGCGTATAAAGCTTAGCTGCCTAAGCAATAATGATGAATATGTATGTTCTTAGATGCTGTTGATACAATAGTCTAAACGCGAGGTAATGACACCAAGCGTAGATAACGATTCAGGATCTTTGACGACATGAAATGATTTGTTAAGCATAAAGAAAGATTTATGCGAGATGAAATGATTTGTCGATATGTTTAAATGATTTGATATTGTTTTTCCAAAATGATTATGAAAATGTATTGCAAAAGGTTTTCATAAAACCTCATTGTCTTTTAGACTTATGTTTTAAAAATCTATCTTCCAGGATCATGCATTTAGGCCAAGTAGAGAAGGTTGAAGGATTTGCGACAAGATGATTTGGAAATATTTAAACATTGGTTATTTGATCAAAGTATTGTAATGATGTATGAAACGTTTGTTATTAATAAAGTATATGTTTTGGTTTATATTTATTTTGCTTGGCATTTCATTGACCACTGTTGCGTTTTGAGTGTTATTAATAGTTTGAAGAGAGTTGAGAATAAGATTTGTGATAAGAAAATTTCAAGGTTATAACTAACTCGCATCCTATTCCCACTACTTCAGCGTTTTGGTTGTAGTATAGTTTGGAGTGTGACACTCCTTGCCCACAAGAGCTTAAAAGGTGAATGACAAAAAAAAGCACTTGAACTATGTTATGACATGATGCCGATATTATAAAAGGTACGTAGGAAGCTTAAGAAAAATCTTAAGTCTAGTCCAAAAAAAAAAGCTTCAACTACGTTATGACTTGATTATAAAAGGTACGTAGGCAGCTTATAAAGGGCACGTATGCAGCTTGAAGGAAACTTTAAGTTCAGTCTAGTAAAAAAAACTTTAACTATGTTATGACTTGATTCTTTTCTTCAAAGGATGTTCATCTCTACTAGGAAATCATAACCAATTTGGGCAAATCCCTAAATTCAAAAGGTTCATCCCTAGTAATAATGTGATGTAATAAATTGAAGATGTACACTACTTTATGCAATAATATATACAAGTTTAGTGCATGCAGAAAAGAGCACCTCATAATCAAGCTCAAAGGCTTCATCGATGATTTCTCATATTCAAGCTTGGAAGTTTCATCAATGATTCATTATCTTCAAGCTCAAAGACTTCATCGACGTTTCTTCGTATTCAAGCTCGAAGGCTTCATTGATGCCTTTTTGTATTCAAGCTCGAAGACTTCGTAATGCTCCACCTCTGCCTCTCTAAGAAGATGCAGATGGTACTGCTCCGCCTTCGTCTCTCCAAGATGATGACGACAGTATAGCTCCACTTATACCTCTCCAAGAAGATACCGATGGTGCAACTCTGCCTCTGCCTCTCAAAGAAAATGACAATGGTGTAACTCTGCCTTTACCTCTCAAAGAATATGACAATGGTGCAGCTTCACCTCTGCCTATCCAAGAAGATGACAATGAGGCAACTCTCCCTCTGCGTCTCCAAGATGAAGATGATGCAGTTCTGTCACTTCAGATTGACGGCGAAGCAAAATGAAGATGCTTGATCATTTCTATTAAGAAGGTGGATGTGACTGCAAATGCTCGATCGTTCCCTAGTAGAAGTTGGATCGCTGACTGTAAAGCATAATAAAAGATGCCTAATCGTTCGTAGTAGGAAGGTGGATCTAACGGTAAATGTCTAATCGTCCCCTAGTAGAAGTTGAATTACTGACGGCGAAGCATAACAAAAATGTTCGATCATTCCCACTAGGGAGGTGGACTTGACGACCAATGTCTGATCCTCTCCTAGTAGAAGTTGGATCGTTGACGGTAAAGCAGAACCAAAGATGTTCGATCATTCCTACTAGGAAGATGAATCTGACAGCAAATGCTCGATTGTCCCCTAGTACAAGTTGGAAGGTTGATGGTAAAGTCACCCCTATAAACAATTTTAAAACAAAAAGAGAAAAAAAAAAGAAAAAATCTTACTTTTATTAGAAGTAGTGTCGCTGACGATGAAACAGAACGAAGATGCCTGATCGTTTCTACTAGAAAGATGAATTTTACGACAAATGCCTGATAGTCCCCTGGTAAAAGTTGGATCGTTGATAGCGAAGTAAAACATAAATTCAAGATTGTTCCTACTAAATAGGTGAATCTAACGATAAATGCATGATCGTTCCCTAATAGAAATTCGATCACTGATGATGAAGCAGAACCAAATGGTCGATCATTCCTACTGGGGAGGTGAATCTGACGAAAAATGCCCGATCGTCCCCTAGTAGAAGTTGGATTGCTAACAATAAAGTAGAACTAATCGTTCCTACTAGAAAGATGGATTTGACAGCAAATGCCCAATCGTTCCCTAGTACCAGTCACCCCTGAAAATGATTGCAAAAGAAAAACAAAAGAAAAAGATCTTACCTTTAGTAGTAGTAGAGTCGCTGACGGTGAAGCAAAATGAAGATGCCCGATCATTCCTACTATGGAGATGGATCTTACGGCAAATGTCCAATTGTCCCCTAGTATAAGTTAGATCATTGACAGAGAAGAAAACGTAAATTCCCGATTGTTCCTACTAGAGAGGTTAATCTGATGATAAACGTCTGATCGTTCCCTAGTAGAATTAGATCATTGACGGAGAAGTAGAACAAAATGGCCGATCGTTTCTACTAGGGAGGTGAATCTGACGGTAAATGTCCGATCGTCCCCTATTAGAAATTGGATCACTGACAGCGAAGCAAAACCAGATGTTCGATCGTTTCTACTAGGTAGATGGATCTTATGAGAAATGTCTAATCATCCCCTAGTACAAGTTGGATCGTTGACGACGAAGTAGAGCTGAGATGTCCAATCGTTCCTACTAGGGAGGTGGATCTGACCACAAATGTTCGATCGTTCCTAGTAGAAGTTGGATCACTGACAATAAAGCAAAACCAATATGTCTGATCGTTCTTACTAGAGAGATGGATTTGGCGACAAATGCTCGATTGTCCCCTCGTAGAAGTTGGATCTCTGACAATAGAGTGACCCCTGCAAACGAGAAGAAGAAGAAAAAGAAGATTTACCTTTAGTTCGTGTAAAAAAGGGGACAAAAAGTTAGGAAAAAAATTTATAAGAGAATCTTACCTTTAGTTCCTTTAAAAAAAAAGACAAAAAAGTTAGGGAAAAAAAAAGAAGAGAGAGAGAAGGGGAGAAGAGAAGTTTTTTTCATACTTTTCTTTTGCTTGATGAGAAATGAATGATCAAGGTGTGAGTCTATTTATAAGATCAACAAATTCAATTCCTCAAAAGATTAGAAATGATATTTAATCATTTTTATATAACAAATCTAATTCCTAAAGGATTAGGAATGATATTTAATCATATTTATATAACAAATCCAATTCCTAAAAGGATTAGGATTGATATTTAATATTTGTTTTAATAATAAAGAAAAGATAATCCAATTGAATTATTTTTTAAAATTATAATAATAATAATAATTTTTAGAATAAATCTCAATTTTATTTTTTGAGGTAATTAAAATATTTAAAAAATTTAGATTTTATTTTCAATTTTAAAATTAAATTTTGGGTTTAAAATCCAAGTCAAGTTACTTGCATGTATGACCTTCCTTTTTAATCTCAATTTTAAATCAGAGTCATAAATTCAACTTTATTCTAAGATTGAAGACCTTCTTTTTATCTCAAATTAAAATTAGTCATTCCAAATTCTTGTGCATCCTCAAGACAAACTAGAGTGTGGTAGAAACCTCATCCTTATAAAATTTAGTTATGTTCCAAATTTTATTTCTAAAATACCAAATTAAAATTTTTATCCTCAAATCAAATTAAATTGCAAATAAAACTTTGAACTTTGCTCAAATTAATTAAGGTTTTGCCATATTCCAACCCTTATTTCAAATTTAAATCAAACTCGTGTCTTAAATTCATAGTTTGATTAATTTGATATGTTGTGTAGATATCGTATTTTGTCCTACATTTTTCTTTTTTTCATTTATTTATTTATATTTTTTATAAAAGAAATTGAATTTAAATTTAATTTTTAGATTTTAAATTTTAAATTTTAAATATTAAACTTATGTTTTAAAAACAAAAAATGAAAACAAAAGCAAAATTTAAATAAAATAAAATAAGAAATAAAAATAAGAAAGGGTTGTTTCCTCTCCCTATTTTTTCTCAACCACCCCCTATTTTTGTTTTTTTTCATCATCACATTCATTCAGTCACACTCTCCCACTGTCTCCTACTCTCCACTTTCTCCCACTCTCCTACCTTCTTCTACTTTCTGTCCATACTCTTTCACTCCACTTCAGTTAATAATCTAGAAAATAAACTATCATTCTCACCCTAAACCTTGTCCTATAAAAAGAGAAGGAGATATTTTTTGGGGAGATTTTTTTAGAGATTTATCAAAGATTTTGAGAGGAAAAGGTATTTCCATTTGGTGGTGATTTGGAAGATTTTGAGAGGATCGAGAAAGAATAAGTCAAGCTAAGCCTATTTTTCCAGGTAAGTTTTTTTTTAATTTAAGTCAATTTAATATTGTTAATTCATTGCCCATTTGGCCTCTGTGTTAATTCTTCATTCATTCGCTACTTACATTTAAATTATTTGGCACTCATTTGCCCTCTGTGTTAATTTTTCATTTGTTATTTACATTTTTGCATATGTCTTAATTATTTGGTACCCATTTGGCCTATTAATTTTAATTATTTGCCATCTGCTTCCGTTCTGTATAATATTTTAGTATCCATTTGGCTCCTTTCTGTATAGTATTTTAGTATCCATTTGGCTCTTGTATAATATTTTGGTATCCCATTTAGCTCCTTATAATATTTTAGTATCTCATTTGGCTCATGTATAATATTTTAGTATCTCATTTGGCTCTTGTATAATATTTTAGTATCTCATTTGGCTCCTGTTGTATAATATTTTACTATCTCATTTGGTTCTGTATAATATTTTAGTATCCTTTGGCTCCTGTATAATATTTTAGTATCAAATTTGGCTCCTTATAATATTTTAGTATCCCATTTGGCTCTAATATTTTAGTAAGTGTTAATTAATTACTCAGCATACTGCATCTTGCAATAATTATTTAGCATCCATTTGACTACTGTGTTATTTTTTGCATATTGCAACAATTATTTGGTTGTTATTTATTTCCATATTGCAATAATTATTTAGCTACTATTTTACTTATTTGCATCTTACAATAATTATTTGGCTACTGTGTTATTTATTTGCATCTTGCAATAATTATTTGACACTACTGTGTTATTTATTTGTATCTTGCAATAATTATTTAGCATCCATTTGGCTAATGTGTTATTTATTTGTATCTTGCATTAATTTAGTATGCTGGCCTACTTTAATTACTCATTTGGCACTCTGAGCAATTAATTATTTGCGCCTGCATTAATTAATTAATTAGCATCGTTTAAATTATTTGGCATCTGGGTTAATTATTCATTGGACTTCTTGACATCATGTCTTAATTAATTATGACATCATGCGTTAATTAATTCCCCAATTACACTGTCTGACCTGATTTGATTAATTATTTCGCATGCATGTATCCCATTTATTTTCTGTATTTATTTATGTATCTCATTGTATTATTTTATCTCAAACTTTTTTGTATTATTTTATCTCACTATATTACCTTATTTATTTCATAAGTTAACACTGTTTTGTCATTATTATTATTTATTTATTTTCTAATTTGAAATAAAAATCTAAATTAGAGAAAAAATATTATTTTTTATGGATTTTATAATTTAAATTCCATGAATACATGAAATTTCTCCATTTGAAATTTAACTAATAGATTGTCTTTAAAATTATAAACACATTTCATATTTAAATTGGGACTGAGTAGTATTTTTTATGAATTTATTAACTCTTAGATTCATGAAATTTCTCATTAGACACCTATGATGGAGATTAAAATATTAAAGTTTGGTGTTTTAATATTCTTGAGGTGAATATAAAAAAATATTTTAAAACAAAAATAAATTTCATTTTTCTAATGGCTCCTATGTCAACCATAATTATCAATTCATGCTTAGATTTTATTTTCTTCAATGTGAATTGATAACCATGGGACATTTAAAAAAAACTAAATAAAAAACTTTGTTTTATGAACCTCTATAATTTAGTTTAAAAGATAAAATTGGCAATCATTTTATGGGTGTTGTAAGGTGCTAACACCTTCCCTACACACAACTCACTCCCGAACTTAAATCTCATGAAGTTACGTAGAACATTTTATTTTTCTCTTTGGGTGACCAATCACACCTTAATATGGTTGGTGGCGACTCCAAAATTATTTATTTATTGAAATTAAATAAATGAGGAGGTCGGCCGCTCCGCGTTGCGATCACGTCGAGACATGTTGAATTGAGCAAAAAAAATCTCGTATTTTGACTTCAAATTTCTCTTTTTCGAGATTCATTCACTCATATACATGCATAAATATCGAAAAAGGACATTTGTTGAATAGAAAATTTTGAGACCAATCACAAATTGCCACATCATTTATTAAATTAATGATGAAAATACAAATAATTGAATTTGGGACTGATTAAAAAATTGACATGTGTCCCAAATTAAAAATTCAAGACATAAATTGGTCAATTCTGATAATGTCACATGTTTTCATCATAACCGTTGAATCAAGTTAATTATTTTGGTCCAATTAAATATTATTACCTGGGCTAAGTTCAATTGAACAAAAAAAAAAGATTAATTTAGTCCAAATGCTAAATATGACCCAAATCTATGTGGTTGAGTCCATGTGTCTAGTCCATGGACTAACTAGGCTCAAGCCCATAAGCCCACCAAAGAATTCGATAAATAGAGGAGTTATCCTCATTTGCAGGGGGGAGGGGTTGGTGGGAGGGATATTATAAGGTCTAGAGAGAATTCTCCCAAGAGTTAAAAGAATCCCTGACTCCAAAAGTCAACCAACCTCAAAGATTGAACCTCCTTTGAAGATACAAGCTTTCTTCCAAGACTCCAACTTCAAGAACATCACGTGCTTCGCTTCCTCAAATCAAGCATAGGCGTTCAACCAACTTCAAGAACATCACATGCTCTGCTTCCTCAAATCAAGCATAGGTGTTTAACCAATTTCAAGAACATCACGTGCTCTGCTTCCTCAAATCAAGCATAGGTGTTTAACCAGCTTCAAGAACATCATGTATTCTGCTTCCTTCAAATCAAGCGTAGGCGTTCAACCGAGAAAAAAATTGGGGATCAAACTCTAGAGATCGAACCACATTATATCAAAATCAACACAAGCACAACATCAACATAAGTTTAACTCCACGAATCAATTTCTTTGAAAATCTCATGTGAACAGGTGAAATTAACGTAAATAAAATATAGAGTTCTAATAGTTTTGCAAATAAAAATAAGCAATCTTTTATATACCATCTTAATTATTCTTAAGAACTTATAATTATATTTGGTTAGATTGAGAGATAACAATGTTAATATGTGAGGTAAATGAATTTATGGATGAGATAAGAGAGTGAAAGAAGAGAGAAATATAAAAACATATCATGAAGAAAGACAAATATATTTTCAAATACGTGTTTTTCCAACATTATGACTTTTAAATAATTGAAAATAAAAACTTTTAAAAAGAAATTTAGAAGTCATCTGCAAATGAGGGTGGAAAGAGAAAAATCAACAAAAATCTTAACTATGTCCACATCATATGCATAATATCAACAACAATTATAACTACGTCCGTAACATTAACAAACGTATAAGAAGAAACCAACAACTTTGTTTCATACTTGAATATCTATATCATCAACCCATTTACAAAGTTCAAGTTTGAGCAATTGACCACTGAGAAAAAAATATTCTACATGAAATAACCATGATAAGACAATAAGAGACACTACAAAAAATATTAGTTATGATAGCATCAAAAAACGCTATTGTTGATTTTCAATAGCGTTTTCGAAACGCGATCATAGCTGATATTATTGAAAGTCCATGACTTTCCATAGCGTTTTTATAACGCTGTGCAAAACGCTATAATATGTCTCTATTCATAGCACATATATGATGCTATAAATGCTTTTTATAACGTGAAGAAAAACGCTATTAAAAATTGCATAGCATTTTTTATTGCGCTGGAAAAGTCGTTATCAAAATGTTTCAATAGCATTTTCATTAACATTGAAAAAATGCTATAAAAGACATTTTCTAGCGTTTTTATTGCGTTCAAAAAACGTTATTAAAACGTTTCAATAGCTATTTTAATAACATTGAAAAAACGCTGTCAAAATTTTCAATGACATTTTTAATGACATTGGAAAAATGTTATAAAAAACTTTTTATTGCGTTCGGAAAAAGCGTCATCAAAACCATTCAAAGCATTCTCTTTTGAATGTATGAAAGCAGTAGGTTA
>JBBPDI010000020.1:18283993-18301694 GCA_037974545.1 Cucumis variabilis
CAAAGAGTTTGTATAAGATCAGACCATGAAATGAATAGTCTCTCTTATTAACACCGTTACTAGTTGAGACTACATTTTACCAAGATGACCATAGCTGACTTGACCTGAATCCTGAGTGAGTTGTGAACTCCTGCCTATGATGGCAGTCCTTTGATTTGTATGGGTGAGAGTGGCCTATATCGTCGACTCAATAGGTCTACCATTTTGGGGATTCGTCTGATTAGGTAGCTGGAAACACAATTACACAAGAAGGAATTCACTCCTTCTTGGCCCGAGAGGAGTTCAGTTACAATGGGACTATAACTATTGTTCATTAGAGAAATTGGTGGTACATAAGGAGTTAAATGTAACTACAGGGGCAAAACGGTAATTTTTAGCCTAGCTGTACTTATGAGCAATTTGTGAAGGGTCATTCCACTGTTGATTGGTTATATCTAATGGACACAAAAATATATCTACAGTAAGAAGAGTGCAACTATTGGTCTTTAGTGGAATGACTGATAGTTAATGAATAGTTATTAATTTAATTAAAGAGTTTAAGTAATTAATCTCACATCATTGAAGCTTTAATATGTAGGTCCATAAGGTCCCCTTGTTAGCTCAATAAGGATAAATGAGAATCAAATTTATTTTGGTTTAATTTGAATTGTTCAAATTGATTAAAGGGAATAAATTGTATATGATACAATTAATATAATGTATTTGATACATTATAATATAAAGTTTTTATGAGAAAAGTTAATATTTGAATATGTTTAAATAATAATAATATGAATAAGATTCATAAATAAACTATAGATTAAAATTAATATGGGTTTGATTCATATTAGAATTATAGATCATATGAGAAGATCTAAATAATTTGTTATATTATATATAATATAATATAAAATTAATATTATATAAGATATAATATAATTTAAATTTATATTAATATAAATTTAAATAAAAGAATAACTCCCATGGGAGTTATTCTAAGTGATGGAGAGGGAGGAAGTTATTTTGATAACTTCTCCCTCCATCTCTCTTTATATCTTTTGGTTAAAATATAGAAGGGAGGTATGCAATCTCTTGTCAGTATAATTTTTACGATCTATTGGTTCCAAAGAAAAATCTCTTTAAAAATTTTTCCTTTAACAAAACAAAAGAAAAACACAGAAGCCCCACAAACTCTCTGTTTTTTTTTTTATCTTGAGGATAACAAGAAACATTTCGTGGTGTTCTCCTTGTAGTGTACTTTGGGAGGTTCTACAAATGTTAGTTTTCTTTTCTTCTTTTCCTCCATAGAAGTATGTTTAGGTGTTTTCTCTGAATTTTGTATGTGTTTCATGTTGAATTTCTTTTGCACGATATTCACACGCTTCCGCTATGGGAATTTCATTCCTTCAGATATGAGTTTTCTTTACTTGGAAGTAGCTGATGTTAAAAGGTCGGTGAGATCATTTGACCTTGTCGTCCTAATTGAATTCAGGATAAGATGTGACAAGTGACACGTGGCATTTTGGTGTTGGATGATTCCCATTGTCAAACAAAAGTAATCATTTTGGCATCGATAATCTCACCAAAAAAGTCTATGAATAAAAGGATTTCGGCAATGTTAAGAGCTTATTTTATCTGGTAATTAACTAAAGAGCTTAAGAACTTACAAATTGATTCCAAAGTATCCCTAGCTTGGATTTTCGACAAGAAATCTACAAGCAAGTGCAAGGGAGTTTCGGCTAAGCACTTAGACGAGGAAGCTAAATGATTGTGAGTGGTTTCTTCTTAAAAATGATTTCAAACTAAAAGTAGCTCCATTATGTTTAAACCCTTATATATTCTTGTATTGAATTCTTGAATTCCTTGATTTCTCTTATGATCTCAAATTCTTTAAATGTATTTAAGTTATCAATAAATTGAATTTGAAAAATAAACTGAAATGTGGTGATGGTATGATCTTTGGTACCCTATGCGATGAGATACTCCACACTTGTTGTGTGTTCTAGTGTGGGATGCTTTATCGTTATTGTGTGATCTGGGATAAGATGTCATATTTTTGTTGTGTGATCTGGAATAGAATGTCTTATTCTTGTTGTATGATCTGATATGAGATGTCCTTTACGTACTGTGTGATCTGGCATTGGAAGACATATACGCGTGATGAAATTGATGGTGAATTTGTTGTTGCATTGAGATCACTTTGCATAGTCACAACCCAACAAAAGAGTGTGGTAAACGCTTAAGTTGAGGAAGGGTACAAAGATGTAATTAAACATACAGAATGATTCTACAATATGATTTATATGATATTGCATGCGAGATGTATACTTATGCGATATGAGTCATCATGAATTATTTGAAAATGAATGATTTACATATATTTATAAATGATTGTTAATGAGATGATTTGATTTGAATTCAATATTTTATTATTAAAACGCATAACTATTTATATTGCAAGACATCATTTTGCAAACCAATTCAACAGAACAAGATAACATATCACATCATATAAATATATCAGTTTGCATAAACACCATTTCACACAACACATCTTTTTGCATAAATGCATCATCTCAAATAAACACACATTAGTTAACAGTCATTCCTTTCGCTAAGGATCCCGAATCACTCTTTATGTTAGGTCACGTAACTTCGCGTTTAGATTACTGATTTCTTCAACATTCGAGAGTATACAAGTTTGTCCTTATTGCTCAGGTGGTTAAGCTTTATACACTCCTTTCAACGCATAAGCCAACTTCTTATCACCATGAAGCCCCGTACAATCCATGGTCGCGTTGACTCTTTATAGGCACATAAAAGTTAGCATCATCTCAAGAAAACAACTAATGGTTTGAAAATCGTTTTATAGTATTAATCATAGTCATCAAATCAAGCTTTAAACATCATAAATTATGCTTTAAAACATATAAGCTTTTCATAGAAATTCTTTTTGAAACACTTTCTTATTTGAAATCATCTTTCAAAATAGTAAAGAGGAATCACAAGAATATTTTAATATGAAAGCATTTAAGAAGATCACTCACAAACTTTACTAAAGAAGTTAGTCTTCTTCTTTTCATGAAGCTAAACCAACAACTCTTCAACACTTAAATTTTTCTCTTTTAAAAAAATTACCAAAACTGTCACACCCTTCCCCCACAGACCTTCTTGTTTTTCTTGCGAGATGTGGTGCCACTAGAGCATCTCTGACGTGATTAAACGCCAAAGACAATCATCTTAAATCCTTTACCTTGTTAAAGGTCAACTACTTTAAATAACATGTTTTAGGTGATAAAGCTTAACGTAGTCAACATAATCAAAACTTAAACTTTATTAATAATAAACGTTTCATACATAGTATACAATACAACTTAAACTAAAACTTAAAACATCTAGCAGTTTCTCGCCTAGTAAGCCGTTTCCTTTCCCTCCTCTTACTCGACCTTAACACAAAATCCTGGAAGATAAAATTTTAAAACGTAAGTCTAAAAGACTTAGTAAGGTTTTATGAAATCCCTTTCGCAATACCTTTCCATAAATCATTTCACAAAACCATAACATTCGTTTCAAATAGAAACATATCAGATCTTGTAAACATAACATTTCACACAAAGCATCATCTCGCATAAACACATCAACAATTATTCATTTCGCTAAGGATTCTGAATCATCCTCTACGCTAGGTCACGTAACTTTGCATTTAGACTACTGCAACAACAACATTCGAGGATATACATATTCATCCTTGTTGCTTAGGTCGGTTAACACAATGCAGTCCCTTTCTACATTGGCTAACTTCACTCCACCATGCATGCCTTTTCTACATGTCTGCCTTTAAACCTTATATGCACATAACAGTTAGCTCATTAAAAGGAAGCAATTAATGGTTTGAACACCGCTTCTTAATCAACACCATATTCATCAAATCAAGCTTTAAACATTATAAAACATGTAAGCTTTTCATGGAAATCTCTTTTGAAACACTTTCTCATTTGAACTCATCTTTCAAATCAATAAGACAAATCATAATAAATTTTTTACCATAAACGCATTTAAGAAGTACTTTCATAAATAATTTGAGAAGAAAGCACTCACAAATACTTATAAGAAAATATTACTCACCAAAATTTACCAAAGATCTTTCTTTACCTTCTCTTTTAATTTCGCGGAGCAAATCACAGCACTTAACACCTTATTTTTCTCCTTTTCGTAAGAGCAAAATAACAACACTTAAGCTCTTTAAAAAAATCTTAGTGCTTATTTAATGACCAAATCCTCTATTTATATTATTTCTTAACCCAGGTTAGTCATCCTTAGTTCTTTGTCCAATTGCCAGCTCTTACTTAAAACCCTACATGTGTAAAATTAATATTTATCTTAGTTATGCTTAAATTCTTAATCTTACACATTAACCCTTGTCAAATCATATTTGACATTTTCTCGCCAAACCTTTCTTCTAGCCTAATTTCATTCTGCAAAGAGCTTTAACCGCTTAACATACTTTCGAAGGTCTTAATGTGTAACTCTTCTCGCGGACTACCCAACTTTCTCAGGAAAACTCTTTCTCATGTAAATACCTAAACTTCACAGATCTTATAGCAAATCCTTATTTTCTCAAAGCTTTCTCGTGAACTATCCTCTTAATCACGTAAACTTACTTCTTTGATTTACATTTTAGGTACGGGTCTTACAAAAACAAATGTCTGAGGTCCTCTATTTATACTACTCCTTAAACAATGCTTAAACTCATGGCAGCTCACCAGATCCTACTCTTAGTGACGCACATGTAAGCTTAAAATTTAATCTTGAACATGCTTAATTTAAACTCTACATGTGGCCCATTAAACAAACTTAAGAAATTAAAAAGTTTCCTTACCGCTTCTCACCAAACTTTCTTCTCGCGTAGTTACACTTACATTTTAAAAGTCCACCTTGCGAACAACTTTAGACACCAACTTCTTATTGCCTAACCTATTCAAAATTCTCCTCGTGAAACCTTCTTCGCGGAGTAATCCACTTTCCTCGCAAAGATCACAAAAACACCCAATCTATACACTTAGTCAAATGTTTGCCTCTTAACTCTTATCTTAGGCGAGGTTTCACATACATAATCTGAGGCTTAAAGGTAGCAAAACCAAGCTCAGAGATGAAAGATGGATGTTCGGTTGAGAGAGTGATGACGAAAGGGAAATTTTTCTCGGATAGATTCTTGGGTAGAAGAGGAAGGGGGAGAAACTGGTTTTTATGACTAAGGCTTCATGAGTTCCTACACGTGGCAAATCATGTAGTTGGTCAGTTTGACCAGCTGACGTGACGATCACAGTACCAAAGTCATGGCCTAGTCAACAATTAAGTGGAAAACGTGAATCTGATCCACGATTTCAGGTCCACTTTTTCCACAACCTACTTTTGACATTGCTTTTCCCCACCCCTATTTTTGTCATTATTTATTAAAATAATATTTAGAAAAAAAATTTAACTAATTTAACCTAATCTTTATAATTTAAGTTGAGTACTTCAAATTGTTTTGATTTTCAAATCATTCGAACACTCATACTTCCCTCCTGCTAAACCCCCAATTACCCAATACTAACGCCTTTTGCCACTTTAATTTAGTTTTTTTTCTTATTCTTAAAGTTTTTTGTTTACTTTTTTTCTTATTATAATTCCATTTATTTTTATATCTCCCCACTCTCTTCTTTTTATTAAAAAAAAATAAAGAAAAAGGAAGTTTGTGTTAATCTTTTAAAAATATACATTGGCCATATTTACCAAATCATAATAAAAATTGGTGTAATCTAATAAAATTTTATTGATGAATCAATTGTAATGAGGATGAAGTGCTAACGTTTGGTATAGTGTATAGTGCCTACAAGACAACTTTAAAATTTAGCTCAACCATTCTACTAACACTTACAAGTCCACACTTGTGCCAAACAGACATCAATAATAAGGAATTTTACCCTTGAAGGGTCACACTTGTACCATATACGGTTCACCATAGCGAAGCATCCAAATATATGGTCAAGAATAAGTCTGACATGATCAAGGAATCATGCAGTCAATGTTAGCTCACATATGGTGCAACATGGGGCCAAGATCATCTTGCACATGATCAAGAACACATGCAACCGAAGTTTGCTCACTCTATGATGAAATCATGTGACTAAAATCAGCTTGGACATGATTAATGAGTCATGCAGCAAAACTCAACTAACGTATACTTAGCATCTGTAACAATGACGACCTTTATTCAGCCAAGATTTAGTAGAATAGCTCAAAAGTTAGTCCACCTTTTCCTCCAACAACTCACACTTACTCCAGTCAAGATATCAACTTGACCTAATTACATAACTTAGACCTTTACTCAAACTTAATATGAACTTCTATCCTTTTCTTCCCAAGAAATTCATTGTGCTGACACCGCCGCGCATTAGACTACTTAACCTTGACTCAGACGCATTCTTCTTTTCCCAAGAAACTTATGCTCTGATAATAATTGTCACATCTCTCCCTTTTTCCACTTCATGTTACCAGAAGGAGGCGTGCCGCCTGGATTCCTAATGCATACCTGTCTGCGAGATAACGAGTTGAATACCTAGTAGACAAAACTTCTCAACCAACCTCCATCACATAGTCCCAACTTTAAACTCGAAAGGTCTTTTCACCTCTTTGCAACAGAAACACTAGAACGACCAACTTAGCTTAATCGTCTAGCCTGAAACACTTAAACTCAAACTGCTAAGTGATAGGCACTATATAGAGATACAATCATAACACAGCAGACAGATAATGAAATGCAACTCTAATTTTATTAATTGGTTCAACACTTTACAAATACATTTTCTTCCTCGCAAGCCACTTACATAAAACCTAAGTTCCAAGCTCCTGGACTTTCTTCCTTCGCTGGGATGCTACTCTCCACGTCAAGGTGTTTAGAAGTATAAGAATCCATTTCTTATCCTTCTCCTTGATCGCCTAGCAACTGATCTCAAGGACAAGACTTAACCCACACACAAAACTGGGCTGCAATCCTCCTTGGACGTAATAACTTTAAGATGGATAACTTGGTAAGCTTTCCCACGTCACAACCCATCTTAGCTTCTCTTACTTGGCCTCAATGCCTGATTACTTGGGGGAGGAAAACTAAAATACGTAAGTCACATACTTAGTAAGGATTTTAAAAAACCTTTTTGGGAATACAAGTCAAACACAAATTCATTTTCATTTCTCAACCGCGTCATCCAATGCCTTATTTCATAAATCACAGAAATCCCACATTGGCTTCCCTTATTCTTTTCCACAAAGAACATGAATCCTTCCCCTCGCCAAGCCTACTACGATTCACTCTTGCCAATATCTTGCAATTAAGCTACTATAATGTTCACTCCATTCACAATATCTAGGAAGTTTCCTGATTCATTTATTTTCATGTTGCATCAGCCATCCACACAACACCATTCACATTATGCGCACACCGCATAAGCATTGCTCAATTGATAAGAACAAGGCTAATGCTTTACATGCAATACTTGTTTCATTATGTGTATATGTAATTGTTCGTAGATATGTCATGTTAAAGCTCTAATTGAGAGACTTATCAGGCGACTAGAATAAGCTCATGCGATAAAAGGTGCAATTCCTATTCATGCATTGCTGAACTTCTAATGGTATGCATGTAATACAAGTTTTCCTTTCTAACGCCCAAGTGTAAGCGAAGAAAGGTTTTCTGGTAAGTCCAGAGTCGCACATAGAGAATTAATGCTCCTAATGATCTTATCACACAACTAACTCATGTGGTATAATACATGCTTTCACTAAGGTGCCTTTGGTGGTGTAAGGTGGACTGTACGTGTTAACATCTTTGCAACTTATTTGAAGGATTAATTTGGTGATAAGATTGTATTGCTACAATTTCTTTGTAGCTTGCTTAGTTAAATATGTGATTTCACTTGTCAGGTGATTGCTATCAATACCATTATCTTTCTCTCGAATACATAAATATTTGACATCCGCATTTAGCTAAACAAAAATTATAAAACATACATTCGGATTCTCTAGTATTAATAAAACATTTCATTGCTCATGAACTAATTAAACAGATTGAATATGAATAATAACAGAGAAATGGGAGAATGATAGAAGAAATGTATTACTATTATAAATATATCTTTAGGCCTCTCAGCCATGGAGTACATATTATAAAGTAACACAATAAAAACAGAAAATGAAATACAAAGAAGTGTGTCAAGCAACAGATTATGATTTCTCATACTCTTTGGCTCTGATTTTTGTCTGATTGTTAGGAAAACTTTCTCTCTCTTGTTGTTCTAAGCTCTCACCTAAAACTAAAAAAGAAAGAATGGAAGACAATAAACTTACTCTCCAACCCAAAGATTGTACACTTTGTTATGAAGTAGAGTATTCTATTTATAGGTGGGAGGTGATGTTGACAGAACATTCCAAGCCTCATTAATGCCTCTGAAAAAAGCTGCATCACGCCACGCAGACGTCCTTTTGTCCTTTTTCTGACATTCACGTCAACCAAATTTGTCTGCTAGTCCATTAGATCGCCTAGGCTTGATTGCTCGTTGCCTTGTTGGTTGAATGCGTCTTCCCACGTAACGTTTTATCACTAAGATCTACTTCTTTTTGTCTATTATTTACGATAAAACATGGATAATATTATTTTATAATACGTGATACACAGGTTAGTCAAATTCCCTACTTTTTCCCATGTTTTCTTCTGTTCTTATGCATTATTTTAGATAAAACGCCACAATAACTTGTATTTCTACAAATTAATATGTATTCGCCATAATCAGTACATAGAAAGCAATCATTTTCTCTTTTCAAATAAATTAACCAGTAATAATAATAATAATAACACAAAGATATAAAACGTGTTATGCATGACTCAGACTCAGAACTGATCAATTTAAGAAAACGTTTACAAAACATTAGCTTACAAATCACCCTCGTTGGAGTGCTAAGAAAAATCACCCACACTGGAGTATTTAGTTAAGAAAGACACTCGTGCAGAAGTGTAGAGTTTAAGAAAGTCACTCATGTAGGAGTGTAGAGTTTAAGAAAGTCACTCACCCAAGCTTCTGATCCTCCTCTTCTTTGAACATCTTTCCTCATCTAGAACTCTCTCAGCAATAACACAACTACTTACACTCTCTCAACGAAACTTTCAAGTAACAACACTTCTCTTTAGGTCTTCACTCCTATTTATACTAATTCTTTGGATCCATTACTCTCTTTACCTGTCATTTTAGAATTATAACTTTACACATGTCACTTTACCGCTTTGTCGCATTATGCAACCAAATCAAATTCGACACGTAAGTCAACAGTCAACTCCTGATTTAACATTTCCTTGAGACGTAAATCTTATCATCTCGAGAAGTCAAACTTTTTCTTACCTTATCTTTCTCAAAAACTAAATTCCTTTTTCCCGCCTTTTATTCTTTGCGACAGTCTACAACCACCTACTTCATTCTTGACTTCTCTTCATGTCACTTCACTCAATTGCCCAACTTTTCTTACAATATGACTCCTTCACCACTCCAACTTTTCTCTATCGCCTACTCTCATCGCGACTTCCTTCCATTTGAACTTTATCTATATAATGATCAATTTTTTCATTTGAGAATGATCCTCCCACTCTTCAACGTCTCTCTTCTTCAATAGGACTCCCTTTTTTGGATCTAGGCCTCACACACCCCCATCCCGCGTTAAGAATTGGTACTGAAAAAGTAAAGTAGTTTATTTTACTTTTAAGTTGTTACTTTATTTAAAGGCTAGAGTGATAGCTAAAGGAATAAGAAGCAAAAGAACACTATAAATTTAAAACTCAGTTCGGTGAATAAACACCTACTTCTAGAGAGCTTTTACAACTCAAATAAAGAGATTTTTTAAAGATTCAAATGAGTATTAAATAATGAACACACTTCATTAATCTAGAAGAGATTTGTTGTACATCTTGGATTTTATTGGGAAAAGGTTATGGGCATACCTAGGCATTTAAGTGTGTAAATCTTGTGATGAGTCGCGGGTTGTAATAGACGTTTGAAGTCAATAGAAGTTTGGAGCTTTTCATTCCATTGTTACGCTTTACATTGGATGTGTTTGATGTTTAGGGCCCATTTAATAATGTTTTTGTTTTTTGTTTTCTATTTCTTGTTTCTCTCTCTTTTTTTTTTTAGAAACAGTCATGTTTGATAACCATTTCTGTTTCTCATTCCCAAAATTAAAAAAACATTTTTAAAAATTAGACAAAAATAGAGAAACTATGGAAAATAACTTCTCTCAATTTTGTTCTCATTTTATTTGATTCTATTTCTTTCATGTTTTAAAATTTCTATTTGGCTCATTAGTAGGGAGACATGCTTATATTCACTTTTGGCTTCTTAGGGCATGGGTTCAATTCCCAATTTTGATAGTTTTTTAAAAATCAAATTATTATTTTAAATTTAAATTTAAGATAACCATTTATGTTATCTTTAATATTTTACAATCACGACATTTATATAATAATATAATTGAGTTGAATTTGAATCAACATCATTTATAAGAAATAACATTTTAAATCAAAATTTAACAGCATATGAATAATTGATATGATCAATAAAATTTATTGTATTATAGTAATTGATTTTGCAATGGGCTTTATTAAATTATATTTAAACTAAAAAAAGAAATAATATTTGGAAAAAAAATATAAGAACGAGAAACAATAAATGATTATTAAACAAGTTTTTGTTTTTTTTCAACAGACAAGAAACGAGAATAGTCATCAAACGTAGTCTCTGTTGAATTGGAAGTTTTGAGACCAATCACAAATTGCCACATCTTTTATTAAATTAACGGTGAAAAGTACAAATAATTGAATTTAGAATAATTAAAAAATTGATATGTGTCCCAAATTCAAATTGAAAACAAAAATTGGTTAATTTGATAATGTCACATGTTTCCATCATAACCGTTGGATCAAATTAATTATTTTGGTTTAATTAAATATTATTTACTTGGCCTAAGTTCAACTAAGCCAAAAAATAAACTTAATTGAGCCCAAATGGTAAATATGACCCAAATTCATGTGGTTGAGCCCATGGGTCTGGCCCATGGACCAACAAGGCTTAAGTCCATAAAGCCCACCAGAGAACTCTATAAATAGAGGAGTTCTCCTCATTTGTAAGGGTTGAAAATTTTTTACTCTAGAAGGTCTAGAGAGAATTTTTCCAAGAGCTACAAGACTCTCTAACACCTGAAGTCGACCATCCTCGAACATTGAAGCTCCTTTGAAGATACAAGCTTTCTTCCAAGACTCCAACTTCCCTCGAAGATATGCTCCTTTAAAGATACAAGTTTTCTTCCAAGACTCTAACTTCAAGAACATCACATGCTCCGATTCCTCCAAATCAAGCATAAGTATCCAGTCGAGAGAGAATCAGAGGATCAAATTCTAGAGATCGAACCACATCGCATCAAATCAATAAAGCTACAACATCAACACTAGTTCAACTCCACGAATTACTTTTCTTTGAAATCTCGTGCGAACAAATTGGCACGCCCAGTGGGACCATCTCTATCTATCATCTCTCTCTTGTCATCTACATCTACAAGAAAATCAATGGCATCAAAGAAAGTTGCATCCAAATCTTCTATTTCAAGTGATGCTTGCATGGGATCTATCGTCTGCAGTCATTCTAAGGGGATCATCCAAGATCAAGATTAAGTTTATGTCAACGTGCAGAGCATTCTTAAGCAACTAATAGAATCTCCTAAAGATGGAATCATCATTAGATAAAACCTTCTATTCGACAACTCTACTCCTACTTCTGATATATCAAAGCAAGAATCAAACCTTGAAGTAGTGTCTATCATGACGGCTGATGTAACTGCTGAGGCCGCCATGGTGGAGATGGAAAGAAAAATAAATTTTCTAATGAAAGCTATCGAGGAGCGAGAACATGAAATTGATGCCTTGAAAGACCAAATGAAAGCTTGTGAAATTGCTAGATCGAGCAAAACTCCTGCTGCCAAAGCTGGCGATAAAGGAAAAGCTATGTTGCAGGAAAATCAGACGGAACAGTCCATCTCTATTACCTCCCTGTCAGTTCAACAATTACAGGATATGATCATAAGCTCTATAAGAGCTCAATATGGAGGATTGCCACAAAATTCTTTTATGTTCTTCAAGTCATATACCAAGAGAATCAATGACCTGCTAATGCCTTTTGGGTATCAACCTCTAAAGTTCCAACAATTCGACAAAAATGGCAATTCAAAGCAATACATTACTCGCTTTGTTGAAACATGTGAGAACGTAGGATCAAGAGGAGACCAACTAGTCAGGTAATTCACTCGAAGCTTGAAAGGAAATGCTTTCGAGTGGTATACTGATCTAGAGCCAGAAGTCATTGACAGTTGGGAACAATTGGAAAAAAAGTTTCTTAACCGCTTCTACAGCACCAGACGCATTGTAAGCATGATGGAGCTTACAAACACGAGATAATGAAAGGGAGAGTTAGTCATTGACTACATAAACCGATGGAGAGCTCTAAGCTTGGATTGCAAAGACAAGCTCACAGAACTGTCTACAGTGGAGATGTGCACCCAAGGCATGCACTGGGAACTTCTCTATTTTGCAGGAAATAAAACCTCGTACATTTGAAGAAATAGCAACTCGTGCCCATGACATGGAGTTGAGCATCGCTAATAGGGGAACTAAAGATTTC
Organism: Cucumis variabilis; assembly: GCA_037974545.1. Classification (NCBI taxonomy): domain Eukaryota; kingdom Viridiplantae; phylum Streptophyta; class Magnoliopsida; order Cucurbitales; family Cucurbitaceae; genus Cucumis; species Cucumis variabilis. The sequence continues at coordinate 18,296,722 of JBBPDI010000020.1, forward strand.
TTAATCTCTAAAGTAAAAAGGAGAAAGAATGAAATCAACGACACTAGAAAGATCATAAATAGTGTCATGAATGAGTCTATGTTTGTTCATGAGTCTCCATTGAAATCTTTCTCCAAAAGAAAAGAAATAAAAATTGAAAGAAAGCATGATGACGAAGAGAAGCATCGTCCAACTCTTAAAAAAGATAGGAAAAAGTTTATCCATTTCTCGATTTTGATGTTGCAAACATGTTAAAGCAGCTGCTAGACAAACAACTTATTTAGCTACCAGAATGCAAATGACTGAAACAAGCAGGAAAAGTAGATCATCCTAACTACTGTAAGTACCATCGGGTCATTAGTCATCCTATTGGAAAGTGTTTCGTTTTGAAGAAGCTGATTCTAAAGTTGGCTCATGAAAAGAAGATCGAGCTGGATATGGATAAAGTAGCTCAAACGAATCATGTTGTAGTTGAGATGATTTCAAGTATATATTCCGCCATCAATGCTTACTTATGATCAAAGGAAAAGCTTGATTCAGTTTTGGGACTTTCGAACCTATACTTATTCGATTCCAACAAAAGATCATGACGACAGACTCTCAAAACAAAGAAAAGTATATTGAAGATGATTGCGAAGGATGGATAGTTGTGACTCATAAAAAGTGGAGACAATCAAATTCCATTCAAACGAAGTCGCACTTTCATCAGAAACATGGAAAAGGAAGTAACTCTCATAAAAAGGAGAAAAGAAACAAGAAGATGTGGAAGCCTAAGCCTATCAAAGAAAAAGATGAGAACTTCTTCCAACCTCGACGATCGATAACTTTGATAGAATTTCTCTCAAGAAGCTTCCTTGATGATCATCCAAAAGAAGTATTAGAAGTCATTGTATGTCATGCTGTCTACATAGAAGAAGTAGACAACAATTATGCATCTTTTAAAGAAATTGATAATTTAAGTGAAATTAAGCAAAGGACCTCTGTCTCTAATCGTATCAAGCCTTCAACTACTCGATATTCAGTATTTCAAAGATTGAATATGACTACGAAAGAAGAAGAAAATCAATATCCAACGTCTACTTCCACTTGAATTTCAGCTTTCAAAAGGCTAAGTATCTTTACATCAAAGAAAAATCAACCTTTAACATCTGCTTTTGATCGTCTAAATTTGTTAAGCGATCGACACGAAAGAGATATGAAAACTTTGAAAATAAAACCATTCGTGAAGAAAACAAGAACGATGAGATTCACAGTCGTGTCTCATCACGCATGAAGAGAAATTTGTCTGTTAACATAAATACGGAAGGTTCCTTGACAATAAAGCCAAGAGTTATTATATTCACCAATTCTACAAATAAAGAAGGTGAACATACCCTTGATGGGAATATGAGCTGCTAAATATGTGAAGCTCCTTATCGCAGGAGCCTAAACTGCATGGTGCTCCTAGCTCACAAGAGCTTAAAAGGTTAATGACAAAAAAAAAACTTAAACTACGTTATAACTTCATTCCTACATTATAAAGGGTATGTAGGCAGCTTAAAGGAAACTTTAAGTTCAGTCCAGCAAAAAAAAAACTTGAAGTACGTTATGACTTGATCCCTACATTATAAAGGGTACCTAGGCAGCTTAAAGAAAATTTTAAGTTCAGTGTAGCAAAAAAAAAAACTTAAAGTACGTCATGGCTGGATTCTTTTCTTCAAATGATGTTCATCTCTACTAAGGAATCATAACAAATTGGGACCAAATCCTTAAATTCAAGATGTTCATCCCTAGTAACGATGTGATGCAATAGATTGAAGATGTACACAATTTATGCAAAGACTATATACAAGTTGAGTGCATGTAAAAAAAAAAAGATTCTCAAAATCAAGCTAAGAGGCTTCATTGATGATCCCTCATATTCAAGCTCGAAGGTTTCATTGATGATTCCTTATATTCAAGCTTAGAGGCTTCATCGATGATTCCTTATATTCAAGTTTGAAGGCTTCATCGATGCTGCAGCTCTACCTCTTCGAGATGATGATGTTGGTACAGCTTCGAAAGGATGAAAATCATGCAGCTCCAAGAGCATGATGATCGTGCAACTTTGAGAGGACGACAACTGTGTAACTTCGAGAAGACGACGATCGTGTAGCTCTGCCTTTGCCTCTCCAACATGACAACGATGGTGTAACATCGCTTCTGCCTCTCCAAGAAGATGCATACAATGCTAAAGCCTCAACCTCTACTTCATCTTCAATATGTTGAAACCGAGAGGATTCATCTTCCTTTTCTTCTAGGAGCCGCAACCGAGAGGATTCATCTTCATCTTCTACCAGGTGCTGCAACCGAAGAGGATTCATCTTCATCTTCTCTCAAATGTTGCAGCCAAGAGGATTCATCTTCATCTTCTCCCTTATATTGTAATCGAGAGGATACATCTTCACCTTCTCTTAGGTGCTATAGTCGAGACGATTCATCTTCATATTCTTCCATGTGTCACAACTGCGAATGATCTTCATCTTTCATGTTCATCTTCTCCCATGTGCAGCAGCCGATAGGATTCATCTTCATCTCCTCTAAGGTGCCGCAAGCAAGAGAATTCATCTTCGTCTTCTCTCATGTGCTGCAAGAAGAAGAAAAAGAAGAAGAAAAAGAAGGGAGGTGGATCTGACGGCAAAAGCTCGATCGTCCCCCAGAAGAAGTTGGATTGCTAACGACGAAGAAGCCCGATCACTTCTACTAGAGAGGTGAATCTGACGACAAAAGCCAGATCGTTCCCTCAAAGAAGTTGGATCGCTGACAGCAAAGAAACTCGATCATTCCTACTAGGGAGGTAGATCTGATGGCAAAAGCCCAATCGTCCCCTAGAAGAAGTTGGATCACTAACAACAAAGAAGCCCGATCACTCCTACTAGAGAGGTGGATCTGACGACAAAAAAGCAATAGTCCCCTAGAAGAAGTTGGATCGCTAACGATAAAGAAGTTCGATCGTTTCTACTAGAAAGATGGATCTGACAGCAAAAGCCCGATTGTCCCCTAGAAGAAGTTGGATCACTGACGGTGAAGAAGTCTGATCGTCCCTACCTGAGAGGTGGATCTGACGACAAAAGCTCGATTGTCCCCCAATAGAAGTTGGATCGTTAATGGCGAAGAAGCTCGATCGCTCCTACTAGGAAGGTGAATATGACGGCAAAAGCTCGATCTTCCCCTAGAAGAAGTTAGATCGTTGACGGCGAAGAAGTCCAATTGCTTCTACCAGGGAGGTGGATCTGACAAAAGTCCGATTGTCCCCTAGAAGGAGTTGGATCGCTAACGGCAAAGAAGTCTGATTGCTCCTACTAGGAAAGTGGATCTGATGACAAAAGCCTGATCGTCCCCTAGAAAAAGTTGGATCGCTGATGGCAAAGAAGTCTGATCGCTCCTACTAGGGAGATGGATGTGACGACAAAAGCTCGATCGTCTAGAAGAAGTTGGATCGCTGACGGTGAAAAGGCCTGATCGCTCCTACTAGGGAGGAGGATTTGACGGCAAAGGCTCGATCGTCTCTTAGAAAAGTTGGATCACTGACGGCGAAGAAATCCGATAACTCCTAACAAGAAGGTAGATGTGACGGCAAAAGCTCTATTGTCCCCTAGAAGAAGTTGGATCGCTGACGGTAAAGAAGTTCGATCGCTCCTACTAGAAAGGTGGATCTGAAGGCAAAAGCTTGATCGTTCCCTTGAAGAAGTTGGATCATTGACGGTGAAGAAACCTGGTCACTCCTACTAATGAGGTGGATCTGACGGCAAAAGCCTGATCGTCCCCTAGAAGAAGTTGGACCGTTGACGGCAAAGAAATTCGATCGCTCTATCAGAGAGGTGGATCTAACGACAAAAGTCCAATCGTCCCCTAAAAGAAGTTGGATCACTGACGGCAAAAATGTCTGATCGCTCCTACTAGGGAGGTGGATCTAGCGACACAAGCCCGATCGTCCCTCAGTAGAACTTGGATCGCTAACGACAAAGTCATCCCTGCAAACGATTGCAAAAAATAAAAATAAATAAAGATGAAAAAGTTCTTACATTTAGCTCTTGTAAAAAAACAAAAAATAAAGAAATAAAAACAAAAAAAAAGGAGGAAGAAAGAAAGGGAGAAGAAAAGTTCTTCATACTTTTCTGTTACTGGATGAGAAATGAATGGTCAAGGTGTGGGTCTATTTATAAGGCCAACAAATCCAATTCCTAAACAAATTAGGAATGATATTTAATCATTTTTTAAAAACAAACTCAATTCCTAAAAAGAAATAGGAATGATTTTTTTAAAATAAAGAAAAGATAATCCAATTATCTTATCTTATTTTAAATTATTTCATTTTTGGGACAAATCTCAAATTTTTGTTGATTTGAGCCTATTTAAAATATTTAAATATTTCAACATTTAAAAAAAATTATTCCTAATTTTAAAATTAAAACTTGAGTTCAAAATTTAAGTCAAATTAACTTACATATATGGCCTCCTTTTTATCTTAAATTTAAATCAGAGTCATAAATCCAACTTTATTTCAAGAGTAGAGCCTCATTTTATCTCAAATTAAAATTGGTCATTCCAAATTCTTTTGCATCCTCAAGATAAATTAAGGTACGGTAGAAACCTTAACCTTATTTCAAATTAAATTTTTAGTTATGTTCCAAAATTTATTTAAAAATGTCAAATTAAAATTTTTATCCTCAAATCAAATTAAATTGCAGATAAAACCTTTAACTTTTCTCAAATTACATAAGGATTGGCCATATTTCAGCTCAAACTAAACGCGATGGAATCAAACTTATGGTTGAGACCGTAGAGAATATAAAACCCATATGCGAAGTCCAAAAAGTCAGAGTAGCAGCTACTTTTTATGATGTCCTTGGGATTGTAGCCAGGGATGATCGTCAACAAACTTAGCTATTCGTTGGGTCCTTGAAGCAGCTTTCAAACGACGTATAAGCTACAGGATAAGCTTAGAGAAATGTTCATTTGATGAGATACTGGAT